>SNQJ01S0042221.1:1221-51079 GCA_010110895.2 Picea sitchensis | reverse complement strand
TACTGTTTTTACATTAAATGCTAAGTAAAAACCCTAATTAAGCAGAAAAGAGAGTAAAATCCCCTTCAAGGGAGGCGCTAGCCCTTTCTAGGGAAAATGAGACATCCAGGAGCAAAACGTTAGCCCCCCAGGGGCCTTTCCAACATGCCACACATGTCACTATTGCCCAGTTTGCCTCCAAAAGCATCCATGAAGCTGGATGACATCGTGGTGAATATGCAGACGTCCTAAGCCTTACAAGGCTAGCGTTCCACTGAAAAGGGGTCATTCCACCTAGGTCTAGTCCCGCCGGAGTGTCTCTGGTGGAACATCCTCTTCCTCTCAGGTGAAAAACCCCTGATCAAGATCTGTCTTATCTCTCCCCCCTGATGGGGTCTCAACATCCATCTGGTGGGATCTTTAGCCCCATGGAGGTACGAACTGGTCATCTCCCCATATGTATCGGTCCAAATGGTACCTATCCGCCGGGCATGGTCCTACACATCAAAAGCTACACCCTCCATGGGCTCATTAGTCACAGGGATCATAGCAATGCCAATCACATCTCATCATCAATATTATTAAACATATGCATAAAACCCCTAATACATCAGTCAATAACGCAAAGCCATTACAAAAACCTGCTATACAAGATTGGAGAAAAGGACAAGGCATCCTATTGGGCTAGTGTCCATAAGAAAATGAGAGTTTCTAGAAAGATCTCATCCAAGCCATGTAAGTGAGGTGATGTGGTTAGGGGATTTCCAAACATGTGGGTGCAGTGAGGGCCAAGGATGCATACATGTTACCTGTGGATGCCTTTGTAGAAGGCGAGTTGTACCTGTCATGGATGCATTTTTTCCAAGCCCATTCTTGCCTTTATTCTTTTTATTCTTGTTTTATTCTTTTATTTGCTTTTTTTGTTCAAGAACTAACCAAGGGACACTGCCTTGGCATGGTGACCAGAGCTGACAGTGTTACCCACAAGTACTTTCACAGAGATGAGAAGGCTAGCTCGTGATGAGACCCCCTTTCCCTTGGCCATGCAACCAAAGGTAACTTCCCTGGCATGGTAACCAGATGGTGGCAATGTCATACTGTTAGGTACCCATGGACCTAATAGGCTGTCTCATGATAATACCCCCTATCCTCTGACTAGGTCTTGTTTTGTTATTTTTTGGGTCCCTCTTGTTTCTTGCTAAGAGGCTTTTTACTGCCTTCTCGGGGATCCCTGGGTGAAGCATCTCGAGGTTTTATTTCTAGGCTTTTGTATTCTACCAGTTGCTTTTACCTTCTGAGCCTTTAGCCACTTATTCCCACGAGATAAGGTGCAATCCTACAAATAGGTCAACCCAATGCCTGGAAAAGTGGAATGGGATAAATGAGTGGGAGATAAGATGAAATAGTGGTGCTATGATGGGAGTGAACGATGGATTTTAAGAAATTCCCCCAGTGGAAAACCAAGACCTATGGGAACAGGCTTGCTAGGGCACCCTGTCAATTTCCCCAAGCATGGTCAAGTGGGCTAATGTAAGATCCAAGCAATTTTTAGATGATGCAGGAGCATCGCAAGAGCGTGAAAGCATAGCTAGCGCAGAGATAAGAGACAGCTGGAAAAGCACCGAGCACATTTTTTTGAAAATGTTTTGAAATATTAATGAAGTCATTAAGTGGAGGCATGCTTGTATTATTGTAAAAGGACCTTGAGCGATCCACTCTCGTCCATAGTAGATAGGATCCTTTATGTGTAATGAATGTAGGTAGATAGAATTAAATGCTTAGATTAGACAGTTTAGAGCGCAAGAGGGAAATGAGATATAGACACCCTCATTGTATAGTTGTAAGATTATGTCAATTGAGCATAGAGCATAGAGAAGAAGTAGAGAGCTGTGTAGAAGAATTCCATGTACAGAAGTTTTGTATTAATACAAAAAGCTTTGATTCAGATTCATGGTGTTGTGATATTCTCTATGTGTGCATTGTTGAATGTTATGCTCATGGATGTTTACTTTCTGTTATACATTTGCTTTATATGCTGTGTATATGATTTCATGTTTTGTGTTTGAAGTCTGAGAGAAAGTAAGGAATGGGTTTCAATTGTTTCTCTATCTGAGCAAGAGTTCCTGCAAGGAGTGTAGTTGAATTGTCTGCAAGGAGTGCGTTGACAAAGGGTTCAGAGGTTTGTCTTTGAAAGCCCAGATAGGATAGATTTTGTTCTCATTTCCTCAGAAGTGCAGTTAGGCATAGGAGTCATGCAAAGTGTGTGCATGCCAAGAGTATTTTCAGGGTTTGTAAGACCCGAAGGACTGTTGAGAGACTGTTCCTGCAAGGAGTGTGCAGAGTCGAAGGACTTCAATTCTTTGAAGTAATTGAAGGATTTGCTGCAAGGAGTGCATGCAGGAGTCTTCTTTAAGACTCATAGTTGGAGAAAGCTCAGGAGGGATAGAGTCTTCACAGTCGTCAAAGAAAAGCAAAGAAGGTTGGTTCATTAAGGCATTGCAAGGTTGTGTTGTAGGTGGTTAAGTTTCGTGGAAAACCACTTTATCAAATTTGCAGAAGTTCTCAGAAGGGAGAACGGATGGTTGGAATTCTCCATGGAGAATTCGCGAAATCCCGCGAGCCGTCAGATATCGCAGAGGAGCAAGGAGGTTATGGTGATTGTTTTCTGCAAGTGGAAGCTCAGGAGAGAGAGGGCCATAGATTCATGCCAACGAGGACCGTTGGATCTACTCTTGAAATTCCAATTCTGGGTTTCGTGGGTGGAAAGATCGAAGCTTCGACGTTTGGATTCACGAAATTGCAAAATCTGAAACCCCGACAAGGTGGAAAGTTTCATAGTGGGGGCCAGTACTTGGACACGTGACAGAGTCCAAGCATTGCAATGATTTGGGGTTTCGTGAGCAGGAGAACCGAAGACCTTGTAGCGAGATTCGCAAAGTTGCGAAAGGCGAAGTGGCGAGTGGATCAGAGCTGTTCATTCGGGGAGGACAGGTGGCAGAGATCTAGAGATCTTGCATATTCGAGGTTCGCGAGGTGAGAGCCCAAAGTTTGGGTACTCTAGGTTGTGAAAGGCGAAGTCCTGAAGGGGCGAAGAAACATGTGTGTGGGGCCAGTTATCGGTGACGTGTATTGGGATTCGACATTTCGACGTTTCGGAGGATAGAAGGTTGAGACTTCCGTTCCAAAAGTCCCGAAGTCACGAGTTGCGATAAGGTTTTCGACGAGTTCGGGATCTCGACACTTCTGGTGTCGAGGATACCAAGGAGGCATCGCTTGAGGAGGGAAGTGCGAAGATAGCACGAGGGACACGTGGCAAAATCATGAGGTGGGCCCGTAGAAGAGACGGGTGGACGCATGTCATCTTTTGAAAGAAGTCAATACCCCATTGACCTCTCGTGTCTTGAAGATTCGTGAGACAAGAGCCGAGAGTTCGACATCGAAACTCATGAAGTGGTGAGAAGAGAAAAGTGCTAGAGTTAGGCCTAGCCGGTGGTCACGTGCGGAGGGTGCTGACAAGAGAAGGAGCATGCTCATATCGACATTTTAGGTATCGCAAGATTTGGACACAAGAGTTGGAAGTTTCGACTCATGAACTCGCGAGTGGCGAGTTGTGAAAAGCGTTTAGGCACATCGGAACTTTGGGTCTCAGAAAGTGAAGAGTTGAAGATTTGGGAGGAGAAGTCGCGAGGTCGCGAACTCTCAGATTCCGAAATCGTGAGAAACACGACCACATCGTTTGGTCAAAAGGAGGCAGGAATTGAGGCTTCGTGTTTGATCGTGTGAGATCAATTCATAAGGAACTGTGGAGAAGCACCATTTTATGTGTGTTGGATTCCCCGAAGAGGAATCGAAGAGTCAAGCCGACTCAAGGGAAGGAAGTAGAGCGATCCTGTAGCGGACTGTTGACCCAAGGGCCGATAGGGTCGGCGTCTTTGTCATCTGGTATCAGAGCCTGATTCTTGTTTGTATATTTCAGGCAGGAAAAGAGAGAAGGAATTTCAACCATGCCACCGAGGAGAAGGGACAAACAAATACCCAATCCGCCAGAGGATAGGGAAATTCCAGAAGGAAGGGTAGGCGGGTGCAGAATCCAGAAATGGAAAGAGATCTGCATGACATTCATGCCAGACTCATGGATGTGGAAATAAAAAAAAGGCTCAGAGCTGATATTGGAGATGTCAGTGAGTCCAAAAGCGAAGATGACGCTGGACATGGAGAAGAAGAAGTCACAAAAGAAGATGCAACACATGAACGCTTGGTTAGAGCTGTTGAAAGAATGAGTGCAAGAGCCAAAATGGACATTCCAGTTTATGAGGGAAACTTGGATGCTGAAGAGCTTCTAGACTGGATCAGAGCTCTGGACACATATTTTGAATATGAATATGTCAAAGAAGACAAGAAGGTCAAACATGCTATCACGAGACTTAAAGGACATGCAACATTGTGGTGGGATGAACTGCAAGCTGATAGACACTGCCAAGGTAAGCAGAAAATCAAGAGTTGGGATAGGATGATTGGAAAGATGAAAGAGAAATTCATTCCCAGAGATTACCAAATTACTTTGTTCCGAAGGATGTAGAACTTGAGACAGAAGATGATGACAGTGAAGGAGTACACTGAAGAGTTCTACAGGCTGAATATCAGAGCAGGTCATCGTGAAAGTAATGATGAAAAGGTTTCCAGGTATATGAATGGCTTGAGATACAAAATTCAGGATGAGATGAGCATGATGACCATCCAAACGGTGGAAGATGCTTATCAAATGGCTCTAAAGGCGGAAGAGAAGCTGAGATGAAAACAAGGTCAAAGAGGCCGAGGCAAAAGTCAAGCCAGGGGAAAATCAGTTGTCCAAGATAGATATCAGAAGCCTAAGGAAGACTGGAAGAAACCTCAACCTCAGATTGAGAGAGGTGGAAGCTCACATAAAGGGAAATATGATGGACAAAGAAGGCAGTATGCTGATCAGAGAGGAGAGTATGCTGATAACAACATTTTTCCTCGTACTAGAGGTAGAGGAAGAGGAAGAAGTGGAGTGATAAAATGCTTCACGTGTGGAAAGGTCGAACACAAGTCTTATGAATGTCCAGACAAGAGGAAAGAGGAAGGAGAGACTCACATTGTCAAAGCACAAAGGCAAAATGTTGAGGCAGAGGATACTGAAGGCGAAAGATCGATGATGATGTGAAAAGTTCTTTTGACACCAGATAAGGAGGTGGAGAGTTCAGTCCAAAGAAATAGACTTTTTCGGATTGCGTGCAAAACCAAAGACTGGAAATGTAAAGTTATTGTAGACAGTGGTAGCACGAATAATCTCATTTCAACAGAGATGGTAGAAAAGCTGGAGCTGGAGATGATTGATCATCCAAGCCCATACAAAGTTTCGTGGTTGTAAAAATGACATTAGGTAAATGTCACTAAACAATGTTTAGTTGAATTTAAAATAGGAGGGTATAAAGATGAAATACTTTGTGATGTTATTCCTATGGATGTTTGTCATCTATTGCTGGGTAGACCGTGGCAATATGACAGGAATGTGATTCATGACGGGAGAATGAACACATACACCCTAGAGAAGAATGGGAGAMCTCACATGCTGTTGCCGATTAAGGATAAAGAGGTGAAGCCTAAAGTAAGAAACACTGTACTTATCATGCATGGGAAGGAACTTCTTAAGGAGGTTAAGAAGAAGGAGGAACCACAATTCATTGTGGTCAGGAAGCCAAAGATTGTTTTAACCAGCACAAGGGTAGATGACTTACCAGAAGAGGTTCAGGAACTACTAGAAAAGTTCGCTGACATAGTAGTGGACAAACTACCTCATTCATTGCCACCGATTAGAAGTATAAGTCATCAAATTGATTTCATTCCTGGAGCTAGTTTTACAAACAAAGCAGCATACAGATTGACGCCGCAGGAGAATGAAGAGGTCAAAAGACAAGTCCAAATTTTTTTGGACAAAGGTTTGGTTAGAGAAAGCTTGAGTCCATGTGCTGTTCCGACAGTACTCAGTCTGAAGAAAGATAGAGGCTGGAGGATGTGTACTGACTCGAGAGAGAACAACAAAATAACCATCAGGTACAGATTTCCATTGCCAAGGATGGATGATTTGATGGATTTCTTGAGTGGAGCAATTTTTTTTTCGAAGATTGACTTGAAGAGTGGTTATCATCAGATTCGTATGAGGGAAGGAGACGAATGGAAGACAACCTTCAAGACTAACGAAGGGTTGTATGAATGGCTTGTTATGCTGTTTGGTTTAACAAACATGACGAGTACTTTCATGAGATTGATGATGAAGTCCTGAAGGATTTCATCGGAAAATTTGTCATTGTGTACCTTGATGACATACTAATTTTTAGTAAAACAAAGGTAGAGCATATGAAACATTTGGCTACAGTGATGCAGAGGTTACAGCAGGAGAAGCTGCTGATAAACATGAAGAAATCCTCATTCATGAATACATAGCTCATTTATTTGGGTTTTGTTATTTCTGTAGATAAGTTGAGGATGGATCCAGATAAGGTGGAGGTAATCAAGAATTGGTCGTCACCAAAGAATATCTTTGAAGTTCGAAGTTTTCACAGATTGGCTAGTTTCTAGAGGAAGTTCATCAGAATTTTAGTGGAATTAGTGCATCGATGATGGACATAGTGAAGAAGAGACACAAATCTTTTCACTAGACAGAAGAGGCTGAAAAGAGTTTTAATTTGTTGAAGAGGAAGATCATGGAACAACCAATTTTGGTGTTGTCTAATTTCCAAAACACATTTCAAGTGAAATGCGATGCAAGTGGATTTGCAATAGGGGTAGTCTTGAGTCAAGAAGACAGGCCGATATCATATTTCAACAAGAAGCTGAATGAAGCAAAAGTGAAATACTACACATATGATGAGGAATTCTATGATATTATTTAGACATTGAAGAAATGGAGACATTACTTGATTCCCAAGGAGTTTGTCTTATACAGTGATAATCATGCATTACAATTTGTGAATCAACAGGAAAAGTTGAATCAAAGACATGTTAAATGGGTTGAATATATGCAAAATTTCACTTTTGTGATTAAACATATTTCTGGAACTGCTAACAAAGTTGTTGATGCTTTGAGCAGGAAATGTTTTCTATTGCAGTAGTTCAGAGTCAAACCATTGGGTTTTGATTATCTCAGGGACATGTACAGAGATGATCCAGATTTTAAAGAGGTGTATGAAGCAATTGAGAATCCAATTCTCAGGGATAGAAGCCAATGGGCAGAATACATGATCCAGGAAGGATTACTGTTTAAAGGTAATCAACTTTGTATTCCAAAATGCTCCATGAGGGAGAATTTGCTGAAGGAGAAACATAGTGGAGGATTGGCTGGACATTTCGGTCATGACAAGACATTCGCAAAGTTGAATAAGTCATATTTTTGGCCAGGAATGCGAGCAGACGTCAAAATATTTGTGGACAGATGTATAATTTGTCAACATTCAAAAGGAAAGAGGCAGAATGCAGGTTTTTATCAACCATTTCCCATACCTGAGAGGCCGTGGGATGCAGTCAGCATGGAATTCATATTGGGGTTGCCAAGAACACAAAGAGGGTTTGACTCAATCTTTGTGGTGGTGGATAGATTTTCCAAAATGGCACATTTCATTCCATGCTAGAAAACCAGTGACGCAACTCACATTGCGAACCTGTTTTTCAAAGAAGTCATTCGACTTCATGGCTTCCCAAGGAGCATAGTTTCGGATCGAGATACTAAGTTCATAGGACACTTCTAGAGAACCTTAGGGAAGAAGCTGGGAACAAAATTTTTGTTTTGTTCAGCTTATCATCCTCAGACGGATGGACATACATAAGTCGTGAACCGGAGTTTGGGAAACTTGCTGAGGAGCTTGGTGATAGAACACCATAGCCAATGGGACAACATATTACCACAGGTGGAGTTTTCTTACAACGATTCAATCAATAGAAGAATGGGGTAGAGTCCATTTTAGATTGTCTATGGCATGCAGCCAAGAGGAATTTTTGAGCTGAGGGATTCATAACAAACTGCGACTAGGAGCGCTAGTGCAGAAGATTTCGTAGAGGCGATGAAGGAGCTTCACAGCCAGGTGAAGGAGCGATTGCAACATTCAAGCTAAGAATATAAATGCAGGGTAGATCAACGCAGGAGAGAACTTCAGTTTGAGGTTGGCGATTTAATCCTCACACATTTAAGAAAGGAAAGGTTCTTGAGGGGAACATATCATAAACTCAAGATGAAGAAAATCGGACCATGTAAGGTCTTGAAGAAATTTGGGGTGAATGCATATGAGATTGAATTACCCGATGGGATTGGAATTTATCCGATATTAAATGTCTCAGATTTGTACCCTTATAGAGCTGAGGAAGCAGAAGCAGGAAATGAACAGCCAGAGGTTCAGTGGAAAAAACAAATGCCAGTGGCAGAAAAGCCGCAGATGGAGCGCATACTGGAAAAAATAGTTGGTAAGAGGACCAGGCGAAAGCAATACTTTGAATACTTAGTCAAGTGGAAGGGCCATCTAGTTGAAGATGCCAGCTGGGAGAACGAAGTAGAAATACAGAAGCATGGGAAGACCGTGCATGAGCTCATGGACAGGAGCCCATTAAAATTTTCAAGCGAGGGAAAATGATGCAGGAGCATCACAAGAGCATGCAAGCATATCCAGAAACGAGTCAACACGGAGATAAGAGACAGCTGGAAAAGCACTGAGCACATTTTTTTGAAAATGTTTTGAAATATTAATGAAGTCATTAAGTGGAGGCATGCTTGTATTATTGTAAAAGGACCTTGAGCGATCCACTCTCGTCCATAGTAGATAGGAGCCTTTATGTGTAATGAATGTAGGTAGATAGAATTAAATGCTTAGATTAGACAGTTTAGAGCACAAGAGGAAAACTAGATATAGACACCCTCATTTTATAGTTGTAAGATTATGTCAATTGAGCATAGAGCATAGAGAAGAAGTATAGATCTGTGTAGAAGAATTCCATGTACAAAAGTTCTGGATTAAAACAAAAAGCTTTGATTCAGATTCATGGTGTTGTGATATTCTCTGTGTGTGCATTGTTGAATGTTATGCTCATGGATGTTTACTTTCTGTTATACATTTTCTTTATATGCTGTGTATATGATTTCATGTTTTGTGTTTGAAGTCTGAGAGAAAGTAAGGAATGAGTTTCAATTGTTTCTCTATCTGAGCAAGAGTTCTTGCAAGGAGTGCAGTTGAATTGTCCGCAATGAGTGCGTTGACAAAGGGTTCAGAGGTTTGTCTCTGAAAGCTCAGATAGGATAGCTTTTGTTCTCATTTCTTCAGAAGTGAAGTTAGGCACAGGATCCGTGCAAAGTGTGTGCAGGCCGAGAGTAGTTTCAGGGTTTGTAAGACCCGAAGGACTGTTGAGAGACTGTTCCTACAAGGAGTGTGCAGAGTCGAAGGACTTCAATTCTTTGAAGTAATTGAAGGATTTTCCACAAGGAGTGCGTGCAGGAGTCTTCTTTAAGACTTGGAGTTGGAGAAAGATCAGGAGGGATAGAGTCTTCACAGTCGTTGAAGAAAAGCATAGAAGGTTGGTGCCTTAAGGTGTCGCAAGGTTGTGTTGTAGGTGGTTAAGTTTCGTGGCAAACCACTTTATCAAATTTGCAGAAGTTCTCATAAGGGAGAATGGACGGTCGGAATTCTCCATGGAGAATTTGCGAAATCCCGCGAGCCGTCAGATCTCACAGAGGAGCAAGGCGGTTACGGTGGTCATTTTCTACAAGCGGAAGCTCAGGAGAGAGAGGGCCATAGATTCATGCCAATGAGGACCGTTGGATCTACTCGCAAAATTCCATTTTGGGGTTTCGTGGGTGGAAAGACCGAAGCTTCGACATTTGGATTCACAAAATTGCGAAGTCCGAAACCTCGACAAGGTGGAAAGTTTCGTAGTGGGGGCCAGTACTTGGACACATGCCAGAGTCCAAGAATTTCGATGTTTTGGGGTTTCGTGAGCAGGAGAACCGAAGGCCTTGTAGCGATATTTGCGAAGTCGCGAAAGGCGAAGTAGCGAAGTGGCGAGTGGATCAGAGCCGTTCATTTGGGGAGGACAGGTGGCAGAGATATAGAGATATTGCATATTCGAGGTTCATGAGGTGAGATCCCAAAGTTTAGGTACTCTAGGTTGCGAAAGGAAAAGTCCCGAAGGGGCGAAAAAATGTTTCTGTGGGGCCAGTTATCGGTGACGTGTATTGGGATTCGACATTTCGACGTTTTGGAGGATAGAAGGTTGAGACTTCCATTCCAAAAGTCCCGAAGTCACAAGTTGCGATAAGGTTGCTGACAAGTTCGAGATCTCGACACTTCGGGTGTCGGGGATACCAAGGAGTCATCGCTTGAGGAGTGAAATCACGAAGTGCAAAGATAGCACAAGGGACACGTGGCATAATCATGAGGTGGGCCCGTAGAAGAGACGGGTGGATGCGTGTTGTCTTTTGAAAGAAATCAATACCCCATTGACCTGTCGTGTCTCGGGGATTCACGAGACAAGAGCCGAGATTTTGACATCGAAACTCATGAAGTGACGAGAAGCGAAAAGTGCTAGAGTTAGGACTAACCGGTAGTCATGCATGGAGGGCGCTGACAAGAGAAGGAGTGTGCCCATATCGACATTTCGGGTATCACGAGATTTGGACACAAGAGTTGGAAGTTTCGACTCACAAACTCGCGAGTGGCGAGTTATGATAAGTGTTTAGGCACATCGGAACTTTGGGTCTCATAAAGTGAAGAGTTGAATATTTTGGAGGATAAGTCGCGAGGTCGTGAACTCCGAGATTCCAAAATCATGAGAAACACGACCACATCGTTTGGTCAAAAGGAGGCAAGAATTGAGGCTTCGTGTTTGATCGCGTGAGCTCAATTTGTAAGGACCTATGGAGAAGCACTGTTTTTTGTGTGTTGGATTCCCCGAAGAGGAATCGAAGAGTCAAGCCAACTCAAGGGCAGGAAGTAGAGCGATCCTGTAGCAGACTGTCGACCCGAGGGCTGATAGGGTCGGCGTCTACGTCATTAGAGATAAAAGGAATCAGATGGATATATTTAAAGGTTTCAACGATCAAAAGTGACACATACCATGATACCTGGATCAATTACCTCATGGAGCAAGAACCTCTTCTGATACCGGATCAGACCGATGGTGATGGATGCTACTACTGCTGACAAGACAAAGATGATGAATGCAGAAAAGGTGGGCCCTCCAGGGCCATGTTCAGGTCAATCCTTCTCTCGATACTCCATGTCTAGGACCTGTGGGCCTCGAGACATGATCTAGTAGTTATCCCTGAAAAGTGGGGATAACATTTGGCTCCAATTCAGGGACATGTGCTCACCATAGAGCGCATGAGAACCTCAACATATCTGGAATATCTTGCAGACTTTCTCAATCTCGATAGAAGTATCAGTAACAAAATTGGGGTGGAAATGCCACCCCAACATACACATATATATAGACTGAAATAAAACAATCAATAGATGTAAATGTGAAAGCAAACTTCTTACTTGTACTTACGTGTTGGTTAGAATGTTGGGCGTAGTCAAACAACCAGTAAAGCCAATCCAACAACGTTCCTCAATACCTTCCTTTTTGCTTCATCATAAACCAAAATAGTGACAAATCAAGCACAAAAATGTCATGGGTTACAATATATATCATATCATCGGAAATCTCAAAGTCTAACTCATGAAGGCGAGTGGGAGGAAAAAAGTGATCCCAATACATACTCTCAAGAGAGTGCTCAATCCATCTCAGGAATGGATTGTGAATAGTCAAAGGTTCAGGAGACTGACTCGAGGAATCTGAATGCTGGCTACCTTGGAGATCTTCACAACTTGAGGCCCGAGGAGGGATTAGCAAAAACTGAAAGGATGACTGACCATTCCTAAAGGGGAGGCTGGAAAACTATGATAATAGGCTTCTTCTTGAGAAACTCATCTTTCCCCTAAAATATAGAATGAGTTTTTGCCTTACAGGAGACTTGGGATAAGGGACATGTTTCCAAACCACACCTTTAATGACATAGGGAGGTAAAGTGATCAAAGGGGGGTGGAAAATCCTATCACAAGTATCCTGCTTCAGGGAAGTAAATTCCTCATTTTTATAAATATTTGAGCATAACGTTGGTTGATAACTTTTGTCATAGGATAAATCTAAGTGCTCAGATGGATAGTCATCAAAGTCTTCAATGTATGACCGAAAATTAATCGGAGAGCATAACACTAGGTCATCCCTGGGTGTCTGAATAAGGTTAGGTTCTTATTGCCAGATATCAAAATTATTAGTAACTTCATGTGATAAATGCAAATGAAACCTTTGGAAAGGACCATCAATGTCATACATGGGATTGCCATCATATCTAATCATATCCCATCCATGTTTCCCAACATGTATGAATTCATCAAAATTATCAACAAAGTCATTATCTTCATCATAAAATGAAGGGGTTAAAACATCCGATACTTCTTTGCTCTCTACATCATAAAATAAAGAATCATTGAAAGTTTTGAAATAACTCACCTTGTTTAATCCTTCCTGTGCAAGAGCTTCAAGTGTTCGGATAATTTCATCAAGTGGAATATCTTCCTCCACATCTTCAGTCTTGAGACATAGAGGATCAAGCTTGTCCAAGGGTTCCATTCCTCTTCACTCTCTGAGTCATAGAACAAGGTATCATCAAAAAACTAGAAAGGAAAATGACTTACCTCATTCTCTTCATCTTGTGCAGGAGGGATAGGATCTTGGAGGGCTTCATCAGGTTGAGGAGTGGTTATTGGTGCTTCATCCTCACAATTCACTTCTTTAGTCATGTCTTCACAACACTCTATTGAATCATGGGAAAAATCCTGCTCGTTTTCAAGGGGTTGACAACGTTCTTTATGGATCTATTTTTTCACATTAGAGGGTTCTTCATTTTGAACATGATAAGCATTTTTGAGATCTGCCACAATCTCAGTAGTGAATCCCCCATCTTCCAAGGAAATTGTGAAATTATGAAGGACATCTTCATACATTTGGTAGCATGGTTTGGTAAGGTCAATGAACCTACTGATGAGGTGTATGAAAGATGATATACCCCTGTCTTCGCAACAACTCTTAAACCGATCTTTCAAGTAGGATGGTGGAGTGAGTATGAATAATTTTATAAGAGAATCCTCTCCTTCCAACTTTATCTCTCTCAAATACTCCAAAAAATTTACGATGTGAGGAGTTGGGAGGCCCAAAAACGTTGGAGAGTTGTTTAGCCATTTTGTATCAAAGTTATTTGGGTATCCTTGAAAACTTATGAAATCAATACTCAGATACATTTGTTCCCAGTGTGTCATGATCCCATAACTTGGAAATATCACAGATTTTGAGAGTAAGGTGGCACCCTGAAAAAATCAGTGGAGTTTCCAGATAATTTGCCTGAAACTATCAAAGGACAAGGGAAAAAACCCTAGTGGAGTCGCCAGGTAATATTGTTAGATAAAACTCTAGAGGCAAGTATTATTGAAAATATTTGTCATTTGAGGGGAATTGACTTAGTTTCCCCGACAATGACGCCAAAATGTTATCGCATAGTTTCTAGCTAGGAGTAAAGGCTAGAAGGTAGAAGGCCAAATAGGCATAACAAGAACCTATCCCACCCAATGTCACCACGATGGGTAGGTTCTTTCTCTTTAGGGAGGTTAGGCCCAGGGGAGATGTCCTTGGTGACCTGGGGTTTTGAAGAGGTAAAAGTTTAATAGGATAAAGATAAGTTCCCCCCCCTTCACAGATCACCACCAATCAGAAGTTCCGGCTAAACAACCAATAATAAAGTAAAACCCAATGAAGAGTACCTGCCTAGAACAAGACAACAACAAACTGATACTTGAAAGTTTATTTCAATGGGTTAGTACTTCATATCAATCAAGAACTATCTGATATTCAATAGAAGATATTTGAAAGTAAATGTTGACGAAGTCAATGTTTACACAATAGCAATGAAAATATAATGTCACTTTGCCAATAAATACTAGAACAATGTGGCATTCAATGGGATCAATCAACACTTCATTAAATAAATTCTTTAAACCATCATTCAATTTCTCATAAAGTAAAACGTTGCTGCATTGAGATGAAATAACCAAGAGTGACATCAACAACTTAGGGTTAGTAGGTTATGGTTAGTGTAGTTAGGGTTTTAAATTCAAGTTTTGAGAGTGTTTGGATCAAAGTCTTACTTCAACGCTGGAGGTATTAGGATCAATGACTTAGGGTAGAATGGAGTCCATAAGTGAAGGACGCACAGGTTGAAGGAGGAAAGATTTCAAAGGACTAGAGGGAAAAGTTTCAAGGTGTTTCTAAAGCAGGGCCTCAAAGACAGAACCCTAGGGGAGAGAGGCTCACTCTGGTGTTGCAAAAGCAAGGCCTCATGCTCTCTCCTCCTTCCCGGAAAATGACTATCTTAGATGAAGCACAAAATCAAGAGAATAAGGCTTAATGAGGGAGAGTGTTGCTACATCAAGGCTCTTTCATCAAACCCTAAAGGAAAAATGGCCCTAAGTGTAGATAACCTAGGCTTGGGACGTCTTCCTCTTCTGGGATTCTAAAAGGTACCGCTAGCACAGGGGAAAGATAAACAAGGAATGTAGCTATGGCTAGGCTCTCTTTCTCTCTTTCAATGGCTGAAAATTTCTCTATCATGGGACATGAGACAAGGACCTACTTGTGTGCTTGTCACTTAGGGTTTTGATTCAACAAATTTATAAGAAATATGCAAGAAATTTAAACTACAACCATTCAATAAGAATTTTTGCAGAAGAAACACTTACAATTCATGAAGAAATAACCATGCAAACCCTAGTTGTAACACCTTCCTTCAAGAGAAACACCATAAATGCCAAAAAATCTCTTCCTTCAACAAGTGCACATCACTTAGTTCAGCCAAAAACCCCAATAGGGCACTAAAAATCAGACCTCACTATGAGTGAGTGAATTTGTGATGCTAAAATGAGGATCAAAATCCTCAATATATACTGTATCAATGACCTAATTTTACCTTTTAGGTCATAAAAAGGTTGTCAAAGCCATAATGTCAAAATCATACTATTTTTACATTAAATTCTAAGTAAAAACCCTAATTAAGAAGAAAATAGAGTAAAATCCCCTTCAAAGGAGGCGCTAGCCCTTTCTAGGGAAAATGAGACATCCAGGAGAAAAATGTTAGCTCCCTAGGGGCCTCTCCAACATGCCACATGTGCCATTGCCGCCTAGTTTGCCTCCAAAAGCGTTCATGAAGTTGGATGCCGTCATGGTGAAGATGGGGACATCCTAAGCCTAACAAGGCTAGCGTTCCACTGAAAAGGGGTCATTCCCCCTAGGTCTAGTCCTGCCAAAGTGTCTCTTGTGGAGCATCCTCTTCCTCTTAGGTGAAAAACCCCTGGTCAGGATCTGTCCTATCTCTCCCCCCTGATGGGGTCTCAACATCCATCTGGTGGGCTCTTAAGCCCCATAGAGGTCCGAACTAGTCATCTCCCCATGTGTACCGGTCCAAATGGTACCTGTCCATCGGGCATGGTCCTGCACATCAAAATCGACGCCCTCCATGGGCTCATCAGTCACAGGGATCATAGCAATGCCAATCACATCTCATCAACAATATTATTAAACATATGCGTAAAACCACTAATACATCAGTCAAATTCTCAAAGACATTACAAAAACCTGCAATACAAGATTGGAGAAAAGGACAAGGTGTCCTATTGGGCTAGTGTCCATAAGAAAAGGAGAGTTTCTAGAAAGATCTCATCCAAGCCATGTAAGTGAGGTGATGTGGTTAGGGGATGTACAAACATGTGGGTGCAGTGAGGGCCAAGGATGCATAAGTGTTACCTGTGGGTGCCTTTGTAGAAGGCGAGTTGTACCTTTCATGGATGCATTTTTTCCAAGCCCATTCTCGCCTTTATTCTTTTTATTCTTGTTTTATTCTTTTATTTGCTTTTTTTGTTCAAGAACTAACCAGGGGACACTGCCTTGGCATGGTGACCAGAGCTGACAACGTTACCCACAAGTACTTTCACAGAGATGAGAACGCTGGCTCGTGATGAGACCCCCTTTCCCTTGGCCATGCAACCAAAGTTCATTGCCCTGGTGTGGTAACCAGATGGTGTCAATGTCATACTATTAGGTACCCATGGACCTAATAGGCTGGCTTGTGATGAGACCCCCTATCCTATGACCAGGTCTTGTTTTGTTATTTTTCGAGTCCCTCTTGTTTCTTTCTGAGAGGATTTTTACTGCCTTCTCGGGGATCCCTGGGTGAAGCATATTGTGGTTTTATTTCTAGGCTTTTGTCTTTTACCAGCTGCTTTTACCTTCTGGGACTTTAGTCCCTTCTTCCCACGAGATAAGGTGCAATCCTACAAATAGGTCAACCCAATGACCGGACAAGGGGAATGGGATAAATGAGCGAGAGATAAGATGAAACAATGGTGCTATGATGGGAACGGACGATGGATTTTAAGAAATTCCCCCAGTGGCAAACAAAGACCTATGGGCACAGGCTTGCTAGGGCACCTTGTCATTTTCCCCAAGCATGGTCAAGTGGGCTAATGTAATATCTAAGTAGTTATTAGAGATAAAAGGAATCATATGCATATATTTAAAGGTTTAAATGATCAAAAGTGACACATACCATGATACCTAGATCAATTACCTCATGGAGCAAGAACCTCTTCTGATACAGGATCGGGCCGATGGTGATGGATGCTGCTGCTGCTGACAAGACAAATATGATGAATGAAGAAAAGGTGGGCCCTCCAGGGCCATGCTCAGGTCAATCCTACTCTCGGTACTCCATGTCTAGGACCTGTGGGCCTTGAGACATGATCTCCTAGTTATCGCTGAAAAGTGGGGATAACAGGCCCGACAACCTGCCTCTTCGACAACAAGTACTCTGGTTATCATACATAAAACCCCTTTACAATATTTTCTCTGTAGATAAGGTAATGGTCATCTTTCCTCAGATGGTCTGACCCCTTCTGCACATGAGAAATGAAATAATTCCCCCCCAAAAGACACTAAGGCTGACAATATATATTTCATGCCTTAAACTGGACACTTGTCACCTTCAGAAATAAATTTAGCCACTTGGTGATTCGTTCCCATCCCTCAGGATCTTAGGATAAATAATTATCCATAATTACACTTTTATGAAGTATTAATAAAATATTCCCTCAGACTTAATCCTCGGATTAGCCCCCACTTTTCCATTTTTCGGCGGAGATTGTCCCCCCGTCTCTTTTCATATGATCTTTCTGCACCCAATGATTTGATATTATTAATAACTTGAGCATGATTACATTTTACAAGGATAGGTGCACTGACCTATTTGCATCCCGACTCACCAACCCTATAATCATACAGACTCTCCCACCTCAAACACACACACACACACACACACACACACACACACACACACACACACNCACACACACACACACACACACACACACACACACACACACACATGTTGGTTCAAGTTAAAAGTCATGGTTCTCTGAAGTTGCCTTTAAAATACATGGTATTAAACCCCGAAAATTATAATGTAATTGTATAAACATGATTTAGGCTGATGAGACGATATGTTTGGGGCTAAGATACCATATTGATTTAATTTGGTTGGGGGACGAATTACATTTTTTTTTTTGTAAATAAGTTTTTGTATTATAAGTTACGTGTCAAATTCCACCATATACATGACTGTATCCAAAGCATAAAGTTTATTGGTCTTCATTTCCCAGGTGGGAAACCAATGCAGCCAGGTGTTCAAAATAAACCACTTCCTCAAAATATAAAAACTTTCCATAGCCAAAAAACAACTCCCTATGCATGTTGTGCTGTCTATCAGCCTCGGTGCCACGTAGGGTGATTACAAAAACTAACCAAAACTTGGCCATCAGTATAATCCTAAAACTAGAACTTGAGAATAATGTCTTCATGTTGGATTCATGTGCGGTGAGTAGGTGCCCCAATGTCACTAGACTCCAAAGTCCTATTTTCCGCTGCGGTTGAAGGAACTGGAGAGTGGTGGAGGAGTGAATATAATAGAGCCTCCAAATTTTCTTTGTGGTGCTCCCTGAGCTCGGACTTGAACACAGGATCTGCCAAGTTGTGCCTGATTTTGAAGACCAGTTCCTGCAAAATATCCATTGAAACCTGGATATGAGAGTAATCCCCAAATGCAAAACAAATGGGCAGAAGGGGTTGAGATGGGGTCTCCTCCAGAGTGGGAATGGAGTTGGGATGGGGGTCAACTGAAGGTGTTGTAGAGGAGATGGACGATCGATAGGTAGAAGGCACATATAAAATGGCACTAGGGAAGAAGCCTAGAGAGTTCCTCTGGATTTCAAACCACTCGACTTGACAGGCCCAAGACGAAGACAATGGAGCAAGGATTTGATGATCAATGAGGGATTGAGAAGAAACGAAAGTGAGAAAGGGTTGATTCTGGCCAAGGTTTCAATTATCCATCCTTCCATAATTATTGTACTAGGCCAGGCCTCATTTGGACTTTCTTCTCTACCACAACATAACCATGAGGGGGAGGTGGGGGAGGGAAATATTCAAAGCAGAATTATGGAACCAAAAGGAAGGGGCGACCGAAGAATTGAGACAGTGGAAGAGAACAACAACAACATTGGAAAATGATAGGCAATAGAGGAGGAACAACCCCAGAGCCAAGTGAAAAATATGGAGGAGGTGACGTGACAACCTATTCACAACATCCATCACCATAAATTCTCCAAGAGGAATGACACGCTGTAGCATATGAAGGTGGTACTCTGCATAGAGAATGAGCGAGAGAGTGTAATTGAAATCCATTAAATTGATGGGGGTGATAGTGAAGGTGCGGGGCATGTGGCCTGCCAATTCCTGCATCCATTTGACCTCCCCCATGTTCACTGTCTGACGCATGACACCCCATATGGGGAGGGGACAAATTGTATATTATGTACATTGAAACAATTAATAATAATATTATTCACTGGCTATGTACAAAGGATGTAACTCCTTGCCAGAGGTGTTGCTGTTCAATTTATCTCAACATCAAGCCCCCCCTGAGTTGAGGGTATGAGTCCACAAGGAGATCCTTCCCTCTTGGATTTCCACTCTTCACACACAACATCCCCAAAATCCAGGTTCTACTCCCACAAGAGTTCCAATCCTCCAATTCTCTTCCCCACAACTTGTACAACCAAGGAATGTATCACCTTCACTTCTCATAGTCCCTCAGGATGTACCATTCGTTTATTAAGGCTTCTATTGCACTCAATTGGACAAAAATATCTCATCTAGAGACTTTGAGGAACTCTTAGCTGCTTCAAGAGTGCTCACAATAACTTCCACAAGGCTCTTGAGCCATTTCCTCAACAAAAAACACACTATAGGCTTACAACCTGCTTTCACAGGCACACCGACCTCATTTCTAGCACAACACATATTCAAA
Source organism: Picea sitchensis (assembly GCA_010110895.2). NCBI lineage: Eukaryota > Viridiplantae > Streptophyta > Pinopsida > Pinales > Pinaceae > Picea > Picea sitchensis. Next base: position 31,590 of record SNQJ01S0042221.1, on the reverse strand, counting down.
CAATGGTGACCTTAAGGCATATCATTATTGGTTCTCTTCCCAACACTCAACTGTCCTCTTGCTGCAAAAAACCTGCATGTAAAAACTATCTCCTTTATGCATACGAATTTCCCTTCTTCTCCCTTGCTTGTTTGACTCTCTCTCTTTCCAAAAATGATTGTACTTTAGCCCCATGCCCCCAAAAACTATGAGATGTGACTCCTCAAACCCACCCTCTTACATGAGTTTAATGATTGGATTTGGGAACACTAAACAATAAATAGTTGGTTATGCACAAAGATAGTAAAATTCAAGAATGTGGGTGGGATTAGTAAAATGATTGTTCACTGGATATCTGTTGTTGTTCTCTATATCTCTATGTTATTGTATTCATTAAGTTATTCATTTCATTCCTCTCATAAATCTGGATCTTTGGTATCAGAGCGATCTACTCTTCATTCATTTTTCTTCGTGCATGTCCCCGACAAGATTTTGGTACAAGAAGTTGGGACTTGAACTAGTCAAGCCTTTGCAAGATCAGTCACCCCGAGCCCAACAAAAACCCATGTGGGATGAGAAGAAATATGATGGAGAAGGAGATCCTTTTAAAATGTTGCTCGAGGAATCCCTTTCGTGACAAAGGAACGAAATCATGGACAACTTTGCATAGATCCTTCGACGATTTCCCACAGGAGACACATATTCATCAAACGACCATGCAACCCCCTTCAAGGTACAAGTAAATTTTTATATTCCATTATTTGAAGGACTTATAAATGTGAATGCTGTAGATAAATGGATGAATATGCTCGAAGGGTATTTTTCGGTCCACAATTTTTTTGACATGGAAAATATTACTTTTGCACTCCTCAAGGTCGTCCCCCATGTTAAGGGTTGGTGGGATACTTACTCTGAGAAAAGGGTCATAGAGGAGTATTCAATATTTGTGGTCACCCCTACATGGGATTCCTTTAGGGATGCCATTAAAGAACAATACTACCCCATTGGAAGCTATGAGGATTAGTACACACGATGGACCACGCTGCGTCAGGAAAGGGACCAAATGGTACCAGATTTCACCAATATTTTCTATACCTTGTGCACCAAATTGGGTATCAAAGACTCCGAGGGACATTTTTTTCTCAAATACTGTAGTTGTTTTCATAGATACATTCAAACATAAATAGAGTTTCTGTACATCACATCATTTGGTGCGACTTATAGATATGATGCCAATATCAAACATAAATTTAAGCAGAAGAGGCGAGAGTTTGGATATTCAAACTCCTCACAGCCAAAGCAGGGCAAAGATGGCCCCAACCCACAAAACAAGGGACAAAGAAAAGATGGCCACTCTCAGGACAACTAGTCCAAGCCACAACATAATAAGGGTAATGAGAAGTTGAAGAAGGACATGGGAAAGTGGTGTGAATACCATAAAATCCCTTGGCACAACACTGAATAATGTCGCTCCAAGTAGTCAATGGTGGCTAAGATGAAAGCTTCCGAGTCAAAGGAAGATTCTGACTCCAAATAACATCCACAAGGAGGGAAGCGGATTATCGATGTCAAACCCAGTGCCACTATCGCTACCACCAAAGTCCAACCAAGTGAACCAAAAGAAACAGAGGAAGGGGAATGCCTCTTTCACTCATATATATGGGTAAAGGGGTCTCCACTTCATTTCATTGTATGTAGCCACATTAAGAAGAACTTGATCTAAGAATATGTCATCAAGTGACTGGATTCGCCGATGACACCGCACCTACAACCCTACACCATCAGCTGGCTTTTACAAGGAAGAGATCTTTGCGCCAGCCAACAATGGCGTCTACCCTTTGCCATCAAGCCCTTTAAAGACGAGGTATTGTGTGATATTTCTCCCCTTGAAGTTTGGGATTTTATTTTAGGAAAACTATATTTGTGGAATCGACATGTTGTGTATGAGTCTAGATCCCATAGTTTTATTATTACTTTGGGTAGACAAATGTACAAGATACCAGAGGTAGCGTCACCTACTGCTATTTCTTTAATCTCTGCTAAGCAATGTAGTAAGGTCATTTCACAGACCAATAATTTCATTTTCTTTGTGATCGGTGCTCACGGTAAGTAGAAGGTCGCCACCACATCCCTGGCTTCTACAAAGAGCCTCTCTTTATAGCAAAAGAAACTGGACGGGATTGTGGAAGAGTACACAGGCATCTTCTCCTCACTCACTGGGGTACCAACACATTGCCAAGTCAAGCATCCAATTGATCTAACCCCCGGTGCACCTCTACCTAATGGACTAGTCTATCATCGCTTGTTGATGGAAAATGACAAAATGAAGTGTCAGATCCAAGAGCTGTTTCAAAAGGGGCACATCAGACCCAACTCCTCCCCTTGTGGAAGCCCGATTTTACTGGTGCAGATGAAATATGGGACCTTGTGGATCTACATTGATTACAGATAATTAAACAAAATCTCATTCAGGAACTGATATCCAATTCCTCTAATTGATGACCTTCTTGAACAACTCAAGGGGGAAAAGTTATTCAACAAGATTGACCTAATGTATGGCTACCACAAGGTTCCCATCGAACGAACTGATGTATGAAAGACAAATTTCAAATCTAAAGAAGGTCTCTTCAAATGGATAGTCATTCGCTTTGGATTAACAAATTCACCAACCACTTTCATGAGGCTGATGGATGATGTATTGAGACCCTTCAAAAAATATTTTATGGTGGTATATCTGGATGAAATCCTCATCTTCAGAAAAACTTGGGAGGAGCACATGCAACATATTCAACAAGTTTTGAGTACTCTACGACAACACAAGCTATATGCCAACTTGGAAAAATTCTCCTTTGGCATGAACATGGTCTAATAATTGGGATACATTGTTGATTAGAATGGGGTACATGTGGATCCAACTAAGATCCAAGTCATCCATGACTGGCCAACCTTGACCACACTAACGTATCTTCAAATCTTCTTGGGACTTACCAACTTCTATCGATAGTTTGTGTTGGGATTCTCCCATATTTCATGTGCCCTAAACCAAGTGACCAAGGGAGGTGGAAAGGAAAAGTTAGCATGGGGGAAGAAACAACACCGAGAATTTGATGATCTGAAGAATCACTTGCTCTCAACTCCATTACTCTCCTTACCCGATCTGCAACAACCGTTCGAGACTGAGACTGATGCATCCGAGTATGGTGTAGGCACAATTCTCACTCAACACAGTCATCCAGTAGCATACCATAGTGAGACACTCTTAGATACCGTCCAAAAGTACCCCACCTATGATAAGGAAATGTATTCCATTGTGCAAGCCTGTCGTAAATGGAAACATTACATTATGGGAAAGGAGACACTTATCCACACTGATCACAAGCCTCTGCAGTTCATACAGACACAAGGGAAGTTGCAGAATGATTGCCATCAAAATTGGTCCACATACCTACAAAAACTCCATCTCAACATCAAGTATAAGACATGGAGCACAAATCGTGTCATTGAATGCCTCAGTCGACTTCTCGTGGCTGCACTCACCACCATGATCTATTCATGTTGGCATGAGGCATCGAAGTGGCCCCAAAATCAACAAGATGCTGTATTTTACACCACCTATCATATCTTGGGTACATGTGCGAATGCCACCTATTTTCACATTCAAGATGGACTGTTATTCCATTTGGGCCATCTCTATGTTCCTTCAAGCAAGCGTGCAAAGATGATTTGGGAGGATCACTACAGTTGAATGGCTGGACATTTTGGCATGGAGAAAACTATGGTCATTCTACAGAAACATTTTTATTGGCCAAAAATTCGACATCAAATCAAAAAGTATATCAGATCTTGCATTGCTTGTGCCATTTCCAAGCTAGCCATCAAGAAGCAAGGCTTAAAAATACCTCTTCCTACTCCCGAGAGGCTTTGGGAATCCATCTCGATGGATTACATGTCTGGAATTCCATCCACCAAGAAAGGAAATGGTTGCATATTTTTGGTGGTTGATCAGTTTTCGAAGATGGCCATTCTCACAACCCACAAGAAGAGAATCACAGTGGCATATACTACCAATCTCTTCTTCGAACGCATGTGGGTCCATTTTGGGATACCACAAACCATCATCTCCAATTGGGATAACATGTTCCTCAACACATTTTGGTCGAGCCTCTTGTCATTGTTGGACACCAAGATCACTAAATCCACTTCCTTCCACCCTCAAATCGATGACCAAACAGATCTCGTCAATCAGATGATTGTGCACATCCTGTGCATGTATAAATATAAGCATCCGCATGCATGGGATGAGAGTATTACTTATGTTCAACAAAACTACAACATGTCTCTCCATAGCTCCATTGACCGTAGCCCCTTTTAGGTGGGGCTGGGATTTCAACCCTTGGGTCCCATTGATGTTGCACTAACTCTTGCAACCACGTAGAAAGATTCTTCCCATGTTCAGTTTGAGGCCAACAAAGCCACCAAATTCATTGAGTGGATTCAACACATCCGCCAACATGTCCATGAGATTTTGCAGAAAGCCAATGCTAAGTACAAGAAACACCATGATCAACATCAGGTACCGCACAAGTTTCAGGTGGGAGACAAGGTCTAGTTACATTTGTAGAAATAACACCTTACAGGGCCCCATTAGAAGCTCTGTCCACTTTTCTATGGGCCTTACACTATCACCAAGGCTATGGGTGACAATTATTTTGAGCTCAAAACTCCCCCCTTCCTTGGATTGCACCCAGTGTTCAATGTGAACATGGGTGTTGGCCCTTGGTTATGGAAGTATGTGAAGATCAAGGAAGAAAAGGGAGAATGTGAACTTCATGGAAGACACAACGACTGATACTGGGTCGAAGTGAGCAAAAGAGAAGAAAATACGGAGCGAAGTAAGCTGTTGGATGAGGAGATCGGGGATGGCAAATAAGAAAGAAATAAAGATCGTGGACAACTCAACAAGAAGAAAAAGCCACAATTAGATGCTTTGGAGCATCGTGCGAGAAGGAAGGAAAGACAGGCTGACGAAGCCCTAAAAATATGGGTCAAGTTGACCTAGGGTTTTAGACACCTAGGGTTTTTGTATCTAGGGTTTTGGACACCTAGGTTTCGACCTAAGGATGCTGTTGAGTGATTGTGATGTATACATAAGAACCTAGATTAAGAAAGGAGGTTCTATCTAGTTGTTGTTCATTCGTTGTTGTTGGTATGTAATGAGAGATTATTGTTTTGTAAGAGGGAAGTGCTAAGTGTGAGAGTCTTCTGGTATTGTAAGATCTTCAGCTAGGTGTGAAGATCAACCCTATTGCTGGGTGCACAGGAAGGGGAGTGTTGGTGCATAAATATGTTCATTGTATATCTCACACTCATTTAAATGTCAATCCGGGATTCATAATCAATAGAGTTGATGCACTGTATGTGCCGAGAATAAGTAACCTATCTAAGTCTATTGCATATAGGAAATAATTAATAACATAAAAATTCTATTCCTAAGATCTCCAAATATTTCAAAGTATCCTCTGATCCTAAAGGAGAAAACTAATGTCGAAACTCAATCAATCAAATAAATACTATCTCAGAGAAACAAGTCTGTTCATGTTACACACTTGTATTGGAAAGATGAACATTAAGAAGCTTGTTTCCTGTAATGATTAAAGCAATCAATTTCAACCATTCTGTTAAACAAAAACCAATTTCAATCTCATATAACTCAATCAAATCAACACAGGGAGATTCAATATTGACTGAAAGATTCTATTACAGCACATGTAAATAAAATATAAAGTCTTCTGGTTCCCTGTGATACTACAATCATGAAATTCAAACATCAATCCCATGCTTCAAATTAAGAAATAAATAATTTCAACATCTAAGAATAAAATGTCTATTTGATATAGCACTTGCTGTTACACACCAATCTGAAATAATGAACTTGATGCTAAATCTTAAGAATGAAAATTAAGACAAATCACATACGCGTGCTGCTGTAAACTACAAACACAAACACACAGAACATACACAACGAGGTTTACCTTAGTTGGGGTGGTGGGCCCTTTCTGAACCAACAAGGAACCTCTTAAGGAGTTACCAGGCTGAAGCTTCCACTCACATCCAAGAATTTACATAAACGATCTTTTGTATTAATCAACTGATAAATTGAATCAACAGTCTTATACAGTATATATCATGATAACAAATACTTGCAGAATTCTTATTGTATATCTCCTCTCTTTCCTTTCTACACAACATCCCTTATATAAGGTGAGCCGATACTACTAACACTTATTAAACAGTTCAGGAAATTCTAGAATTACAATTTACATCGAATATTAAGGAGTCGACTCCATCCTCATGACACGAAGTGCATGAGTGATGGAGTCTCCTGCAACTGGAAAACTAACTTTAGATGCTTCTACCCAAATTCCTTCTTGGAATCTCCACCATTATCCACGTCCAACTGGTGCATCCCGAAATAGAGATTTTTGTACCAGATTGCACACAGTCGTGAATCTGGTACCAGAATAAAACAAAGCAAGGAGTACCGGAATAGCACACAACTTGGTACTGGATCAAAACTGTCTTGGGTACCAGAATAGCACATGCCTTGGTACCAGATCACATGGTGCTTAGTAGTGCCAAATTAGACTGTCGACAAATCAAATTATTAGAACTATACAACATAAAACACTTTTAATCGAATTAATTAAAGAAAATTAAACAAACATGTTTTAAATCACCAATTACCTCTTGTAGACATGACATAGCTATTAGGCATGTATTTCGGGAGGGAATAGTCTAATATCAGTTTATAGTAGAGGCAAAAAGACTTAGATAGAGGGTAAGATAGGGTATTATCTTATGACAAAATGGAGACTCAACAGGGAGAGAAAGAGAGGAGAAGAAGAGAAGATCTGCTATCTAAGAGTGCATACAAGAACTATATGCTTCATCTTAATACATTATAAAGCACAATTCTGTGGACGTATCCCTAGAGAGAGGGTGAACCACATATATTTTGTGTTGTGTGTGATTGGTATTCTATCTCTATCATTGATATGTTGTGATTGCATTACTATTTTAGATCCGATAAGTAGATGTGCAGAGTAGATCCAAGAAGATAAGTGATATATGAATGCTATGTTTTTCTTGTATTAGATCCACTTGATATTCCCCTTGGTTGTAGACATCTCTGTCCTACAACCCCCTCATAAATGCTTTGGGTGAGACTGCATCTGCTTCACAGGTGTTGCGGAAAGGGCCAGTAGTTAGGGCTTGTTGGTACGCTCTTGGAGTTGAACCCTGGGTTTTCCCCTGTGCCAACAAATGGTTCCATTGCTGGGACATGAATATTATTGAGGGAATGTCAAGGTGGTTTCCATCAAAGAAAAAGACTCAAAAGTGGATATAGGATCAAGAAAAGGACTTCGCTGAATCCTAGAACAAAAACCCTAATCTTAGTATAGAGGATTGGTTGGAGAAATATATCTTTACTGATATACATGAGATTTTCTTTGGGGGAATCCATGATGAGCTATACGAGTGGTTATCTAGGTTAGAAGATACCCAGTTTGAGATCCGATCTAGGCCTCCTGTGGTTTGGACGTCGGAGTTGCTAAAAAAGGTTAAGAGAGCTGATAACATCGTATCACGAGCAGTAGATCACTGGTTTGATAGCACCATTGGAGGGTACATCACTGAGTTTGCTGTTGACAGAGTATAGTCATTTAGCCAAGCTGAGAGATATTTCTTCAAGGGACCCAGAGGGAAATTTTTACAATTCCTGAAGTTGAAACTCAAGATTCTATTGCATGAAAAGAACATCTTGAAGATACAGTAGGTTGGTCGGATCGAGAAAAGCTAATGTTCAAGAATTCAGACAACAACAATGACACAAAAGATGGACATACGCGCAGTGGGAGAGTGTTCAGAGAAGTTCACCTTGTGAACCTATTCAAGTAGAACTATGGGGAAATAGGTTTCTATAGTGGAGAAGAGGCATATTTGACAGATGAGGAGCATTCAGAACCTGCTGGGACAGAGGAAGGGAAAGCTGAAGAGCTTTGCCAAGAAGAACCTGAGACTTCAGAAACTGCACAAACCATTGAAGTAAGTGCTATTGTCCCTCCTGTTGATTCAACAACACTAAGCAATTAGAATAGCCAGAGTCACCAGAGTCCTCAAAGTACTATTACTAGCAATTCAACATATACTCAGACAGGAAACCTAGGAAGATCTATGGAAAATGAGATGAAACTCCCTATCTTTAGGGGAGATGAATCTGAAGATCCTGATCAACACTGGTTCCTATGTGAAGTCGTATGGAATATTAAAAATGTCACTCACGAAGCTGTCAAAAGAACTCCGTTTAGTACCACTCTAAGAGATCGTGCCCTGATCTGGTACATGAAGCTTGTCCAAGGACTTGCAGAGCCTAAGCCACTAAACCAGATTAAGAATGCACTGACTGTAGAGTTCAAGAAAAACAAATCGGAGTCACAATGTATTATAGAGCTGAAAGAAATCAAGCAGAAGGTATCCGAACCTATTTTGGAATTCGATCAGAGATTCAAAACCTTAACATTCCGATTGACTTTTCATATCCCAGATGAGAAGAACAAAGAATGGTTCATTGCTGCCCTCTTACCACACATCAAGGTTCCTTTGATGCAACATAAGATTTATTTACAGTTTGAGGCACTGGAGATCACCATGAAACTAGAATCAACCCCTATGGGAGAATCCATCTCAGGTATGAGTCAGATATTGAGTCAGCTAACTAGTTTGTCTCTGCAGGTCGAAGATATGAAGAACGACAAGGGAAAATATAAGAGAGAAGACATCTGGTGTGTCAGGTGCAGATCAGAAGGCCATGACAAGGAACACTGTCGCCTATTCAATGAATTCTTGGCTTCTGGAGCTCCGAGCCCTCTGAAGCAAGTCACCTTACCCTGGTGCGAGGTATGAAGAAATAAACATTGCCCGGGTGAGTGCTATTACATGAAAAAGTATGTTTAGACACCCATAAATTTGTATTACACATTCTGTAAGTCCATGGGACATGATGATAGAGATTGTAGGGCTTACGATCTCATGCATGAAAGGTCGAGAGACATATACAAGATTCAAGGCGAAGTATGACAAGAAGGAAACACTATGCAGTACAACTTCCCTGGGAGAGGAAACTTCAATCCTCGCGATGGATTTAGAGGAAGAGGACGAGGAGGAGGTATGGGTCAAGGTTGAGGACAAATAATTTTTTATAACTGTGCACAACCAGGACACCTCACAAGGTATTTCTAGAACCCTTGTACTACTTGCAACTACTGTAGCTCGTTTGAACATGCTATAGAATATTGTCCTGTGCTTCTAGCTAAGCTTCAGGAAAGACGAGGACCTCAACAGAACCTACAAGTACAACTGATATATGCTGAACCTTGTGAAGAATACACTAGAGTGGCTGTTATAACTAGAGGAGGCTCTGTTATAGGAGAAGACAGACTGAGCCAAGGGAAGATTACAGAAGACTCAGGAATCAGGAAAGCTACAGAGAAGACACAAATGCTTGATGCAAAGAAAGAAAGACAAATGTTTGAGGAGGCAAGAAAAGAATTCAGAGGAGACCAAGGTTCCTCATCGAAGACAATACCAGAAGTGAGAGAATATGGAATGCCTCTAGCATTTGATCAGTTTTCTTCACCAAAAGAAGGAAAAGAGGTAAGCAAGCTCATGGAATTTCTATATACTTGTATTAAATTGATTCAGAATGAAAGCATTGTACAAGAACTACACAATTTAATCAGACAATATGAGCTAGGAAAGATAGATCCTTTACTGAATAGGGAGGTACATCAAATCAGTGAGAAGAGAAGGACCAATAAGGAATTACATTTGAGAGATGAAATAGGAGAGTATGAGATATACTATGTGGTCCTCAACTTAGGGTCGGAGGTCAATGTCATGACAAAGAAAACTTGGGAACTTATGGGAAAACCAAAGTTGATCTATTCCCCTATCAGGCTCAGGATGGCCAATCAACAAGCTGTTAGCCCCTTTGGACGATTGGAGCATGTCCTTGTGGACATCGACAGTGTAAGAACGTTTTCATATTTTGAGGTAATTGAGATAATTGATGATAACTGTCCTTACCCTACGTTGTTAGGAATGGATTGGGCTTTCAATAATTCCATTGTGGTTGATTTGAAGAAAATACGTATGAATTTTGAAAGAGATGGCCTTAGGGTCATTGCACCTTTATATCCAGATGAAGGTCAACGATACACATAACCTATCAGAGAAGAATACCACACATATGAACTAGAAAACATATATAAGCTAACAACCAAACAACAAGATTACATTAATACTGCAGCTGATGGGAACCTAAGCTGGTGAAGTGACAATGCATGTTCATCAGACTCAGAAAAAGCACTGGAGAACTCGCAGAATAATATGTACGAAGTATCTACAAGAAGAAGTACTAGATTAACTAGAGAGTTTCGCTGGATCGACACAACAATAAGTAGATTACCCACCTTTGATGGTCTAAATCGTTTAGAAACATTCTTGTTGGACTTTGAAGAAAGTGTACCAATGAAAAAAATATTGTTAGCGATGGATGAGGCCCTAAAAGAAACCCCAACGAGATGGTGGGGGACACACAAAAACAACATTGCAGACTGGGTACAATGTCGTACCCTGATGACATCACAGTTCTCAGCACAAGTAGAAGGCTGCGAAGTTTGGTACACATGTCAAAGATGCCCAAAGGACCATGTGCGAAGCTGAGAGAAATCCTGGAGCAATGTTCCTCAAGAACAATGGGTGCACAAATTCATTAACACGTTGGACACTACACCTATCAACTGGTACCTTCAAGAAGAGCTGCGCCTCGTCACTACAGATTGGAAAGGTATGACTCAGAATTTTATAACCACCTTCTTATTTGAAAGTCAATATCCTTTAGTAGATCAAGCATTACAGATTGTGAGACAGATAGTATTCGAGGATGCATCTAGCCTTCCTTTGGAAAAATAAGAGGAAGAATGGACTGCGCCTCTCCAGAAACTACAAGGCTATTACAACATCAATGCTAATGAAGATGATGATCCAAGAAAGGTGAACATCGCAGAAACAGAAGGCCAGAGAGATATGGAAGGACCATGAGTTGAGTTACCATTCATTAGACAACCAATCAAGATTAATAAGGTCAATATTGGAACAGAACAGACCCCGAAGCTTGCTAATGTTGGAGATTATTGGGATACTTCCACCATTGACAAGATTATAGAACTACTACATGAATATCAAGACTTGTTTCCAAACAAGTTCACTAATATGAAGGGCATTAAAGGGCCTATGGGCGAGATGAGGATTCCTTTAAATCCATATGCAAGAACAGTCAAACAGATACCTTACAGATTGAACCCTAAATATAAGGAGAAAGTGAAGATTGAGCTCGACAGAATGCTGGAAGCAGGGAATATAGAACCTATCGAAGAGTCAGAATGGATTAGCCCTATGGTGGTGCAAGACAAGAAGACGAGAGAGATCAGGATATGCGTAGATCTCGTGAAGTTGAATGATGCTTGTTTGCATGACCCTTCCCTACACCATTTATTGACGAAGTTTTAGATAATGTGGGAGGCTAGGAAGTATATTCTTTTACAGATGGATTTTCATGATACCATTAGATCCAGATTGCCAAGGAAGATCACCATAAGACCACATTTGAAATAGAATGGGGATCCTACCAATATACAGTGATGCCCTTTGGATTAAAGAATGCCCCAACCATCTTTTCCAAGGTGGTGGTCGAATCATTCAAGGAATTTCTGCATAAATTTCTAGAAGCATATTTTGATGATTGGACTATTTTTAGTTTATTGAAAAATCATATTGAATGTCTAAGGCTAATGTTGGATAAATGCAGGTAGTGTCAAATTGCCTTAAACCTGAAGAAATGCATCTTATTTTCACCATTTGGAGTGCTGTTAGGTCATATTGTATGCAAGCAAGGGTTGCTGGTAGACCCATCCAAAATTTCCATTATAGTTGATCTACCCCCTCCTACTTCAGTCAAACAACTGTGCACTGCACTGGGACACACATGATACTATAGGAAGTTCACTAAAGGATATGCTCATATCAAAACACCCATGGATAAACTGTTGAAGAAGGATTGCCAGTTTAGTTGGACAAAAGAATGCCAACAGAGCTTCAACACACTGAAACAGAAAATGGTTACTACGCCTATTCTAGTTTTTTCAGATTGGACCAAGGAGTTTCATGTGCATGTCGATGCGTCTTCCATCGCTTTAGGAGCAGTATTAGCACAACCTAGAGAAGGATATATCGACCACCCATTAGCTTTTTCTATTAGGAATCTATCAACTACTGAGATCAATTACACCACCACTAAGCGAGAAGGGTTAGCCATGGTGTATGGGCTGTAGAAATGTTTCCACTACTTGTTGGGAGGACACTTTAAAATGTTTACTGATCACTCCGCACTGAAATACCTAGTCAACAAGCCAGTGTGGGGGGGAAGGATATGCAGATGGCTTCTGCTATTTCAGGAATATGACTTTGAGATCATAGTTAAGCCAGGAAGAATGAACAAAGGTCCTGACCACTTGTCAAGGTTGGAACATGGTGAAGCGCCGACTAGTTTGGAGGATGCACTACCAGATGCATAGTTACTGGAAATTAGAAAGATCAATGACCACTTCACAGAGATAGTCTAGTTCATATCAACAGGAATGGAACCTAGTGAGTATACAATTCCTCAGAAGAAACTACTACTAGTGCACGCTGCAGACTTCTCACTTATAGCTGGACATCTATACAAATGGGTCATGATGAGATATTGAGAAGGTGTGTTATGGAGGCAGAGTGATCACTGATCCTCACAGAAGCTCATGAAGGCATCGTAGGAGGATATTACGCAGGAAAAGAAACTGCGCATAAGGTTCTTAGAGCTGGCCTTTGGTGGCCTACCTTACACAGAGATGCTAAAGACTATTCCAAAGCCTGCGACGTATGCCAAAGAGTTGGGAAACCATCCAAAAGAGATGAAATGCCATTAACACCACAACTGACCCTAAAAGCATTCGAGAAATGGGCCATTGACTTTGTTGGACCTATAAATCCACCAGGAAAGCATATAGGAGCAAGATACATAATTACAACAACATAATACTTGACCAGATGGGCCGAAGCAAGAGAATTTAAGGACCGTAGTGCAACTACAACTATGTGCTTTATATTTGATGACATCATAACCAGGTTTGGATACCTAAAGATACTTATGAGTGATCAAGGCACACATTTCATCAATAAGATAGTTGAAGCCTTGATTGAGGAATTTGCAGTCCACCATCAGAAGAGAACGCCTTACCATCCACAAGAAAATGGGATAGTCGAAGCATTCAACAAGATCTTGGAGGAAACACTGACGAATATTTGCAGTGTGAACATGGATGACTGGGATCAAAGAGTACCAACAATATTGTGGGCCTATAGAACCACTTGCAAGAATCTGATAATGCATACGCCTTTTAAGTTGGTATATGGTCTTGAAGCTGTTGTTCCAATGGAATATTTGGTACCAAGCCTAAGAATTGTTGCCTTTACATATATGGATGACACTGGAGCCGTTCAAAAAATTCTTTCACAGTTGGTCGAATTGGAGGAAGATAGATTTGTTGCAGGATTCCATCAACAGGTTCAGAAGGAAAGAGAGAAGGCCTATTATGACAGGCACATCAAGAAGAGGGCATTTAAACAAGGTGATCTAGTATTGATATATGACAGTAAGTTCAACAAACATCCTGGTAAGTTTAGAATGTAGTGGCTAGGGCCATACGAGATCACCTATGTTATAGAAGGAGGAGCTACGCAATTGAAGACTCTGAATGGAGAATGGAAGGAAGGATTAGTGAATGGGAGCCGCTTGAAATTATACTATGACAACCAGCTGCCCAAAAACCCTCAGTAAATGCAAGGGAAAAAGGGTCTAGGTACCAGGTGCAGTTGAAACTGGGTACCAGACACAGAAAAGACAGTCTTCACAAGGAAGGAGAGGATGCATCGAACAAAAAACAGAGGTTGCACTGCGTAGTTTGAAGTCGAAGTAAAACAGGAAGATGAGATCTGAAGTGCCTCGGGACGAGTCACAGATGAGTGTTGGGGGATTGTTGGCCCTTGGTTATGGAAGTACGTGAAGATCAAGGAATAAAAGGGAGAATGTGAACTTCGTGGAAGACACAACGACTGATACTGGGTCGAAGTGAGCAAAAGAGCAGAAAAGACAGAGTGAAGTAAGCCGTTGGACGAGGAGATCAGGGATGATAGATAAGAAAGAAAGAAGGATCGTGGACAACTCAAAAAGAAGAAAAAACCACCATTAGACGATTTGGATCACTGCATGAGAAGGAAGGAAAGACAGGCTGGCGAAGACTTGAAAATACAGGTCAAGTTGGCCTAGGGTTTTAGACACCTAGGGTTTTGGACACCTAGGTTTCGACCTAAGGATGTCGGTGAGTGACTGCAATGTATAAATAAGAACCTACATGAAGGAAGGAGGTTCGATATAGTTGTTGTTCATTCGTTGTTGTTGGTATGTAATGAGAGATTATTGTTGTGTAAGAGGGAAGTGCTAAGTGTGAGAGCCTTCTGGTATTGTAAGATCTTCTACTGGGTGCACAGGAAGGGGAAAGAAAGAGAGGAGAAGAAGAGAATATATGCTAGCTAAGAGTGCAGACAAGAATTGTATGCTTCATCTTAATACATTATAAAGCACAGTTCTGTTGACGTAGCCCTAGAGAGAGGGTGAACCACGTATATTTTGTGTTCCAAGCTGATAAGTGATATATGAATGATGTGATGTTCTTGTATTATATCCACTTGATATTTCCCTTGGTTGTAGACATCTATGTCCTGCAACCCCTTCATAACTACTTCGGGTGAGACTGCATCTGCTTTGCAGGTGTTGCCAAAAGGGCCAGTAGTTAGGGCTTGTTGGTGTGCTCTTGGAGCTAAACCCTGGGTCTACCCCTATGACAAAAATGGGTGTTCAAGTGAAGATGAATTTTCTCTCAGTATTAGTTTTGGAGGACATGGGTTTTTTCCATCATGTTCAAGAAATGGAAAGTACTCATACGTTCAGAGGGAGATATCGTTGATACAACAATCAACATTGGGGTGAGAGAGGGAAATCCTATTTGTGGGTCCAAGGGAATATTGGATCTTTTGTATTTAGATATGAATGGATCGATGTTTGTGGTAGAGGATGAGGAGAAAAAGGCTCCAAAGGGAGAACACAATTCATATACTTCTAGTTTAGGGAGTCATCCTTCAGGTGGAGAGGAGTTATCCTCTTGCAGTTCTGTCAAACAACCCAACTGGTATGGAATGACATTGAGGGATACTTAGGAGAAGGTTGAGGCTCCTAGGAGAACATTCAGGGAGAGAAAGACTCCAAAGATGTTTCCAAATTTGTGGTTATAATGATTAACATCATTGATTCTAAGTATTCTAGTGTTCAGGAAGCAACAACCTAGCATGTTTGGAGGGATGCCATGGGGAAATATGATATGCATAATATTTTGTGCCAGGGTTGGAGGGAAAACCAGTTCTAGGTGGAACTTCGAGAAGTAACTTCCTCGCTAAGAGGGATAGTTGATATTTTTAGCATTAGAAAGGTACTTCTTCACAGGTCTAAGTGTCTAGACATGTGGAAGTCATCCAAGTCCTTCTACTTTGGAGAAAAATGAAGGAATTTTTCTCAAGGTTGGATCATGAAGGACTGCTATTCAAGGAGATCTTGGATAGGTGGAGAAGTAATTTCATCTAGATATTAGTATAGGTCAGGGAGAAGAGAGAACAAGAGCAACCAAAATGAGATCTGATAGATTTCAGAGCCACGAAAAGAGTACAAAGATTTACACACTTCAAAGTGAAGATAGGGAAAAATGTACATGGGTTGGAGTATAGGGAAGTGCATATGTACTTGGGTTTCAGTAAGGAAATACACATACAATTATGAAAAGTGAAAGTATGGGGTCATACAATTAAGGAGGATTCACTAGGGTTTGCATGTGTTGTATATAGTTTTTGTTATTTCTCCGTGGGCCATTTTCCCAGTAGGTGACCCCTTATAATATTTGAAGTTATTTGAATGATAAGCTTAGTTTATGTAAAAGATATCTTTGTGTATTATGTATGAGATTTGGTTTTCTAGTATTGCCTCCACTATTTATTTGAGTTGATTAATCCAACAAGTGTATGCTGTTTTGTGAGATGCTAATTTGATTTACAACAAATAAATCACTATATAAAAGTATACCTAGGTGTTAGGATTAGAAAATCAACATGGTATCAGATCTCTCACTTCGAGAAGAAGCCATATTTCGGATCGAAAACAATCAGTAGAAGATCTATAACTAGCAATCAAACATCAAGGGTTCGATTGCAGGGAAACAACCATACTGAAGCATAGCTTAATTTTGAAGTCATAAAGATTTGTACACAGGTTGCAATAGGTTAGGATGCGTACATATGTAGGTTTTAGTACATAAAGATGCATACATAGACATGCTTCAGTAGGAATAGGAGTGTACATGATCATATAGGGGCAGTTTCAACAACATGTTATTTCCAAGGCAAATTATTAGGTCTAAGGGATGACAACAACAACTGTGAGAGTTGAAGACAAATTGGATGGATCATCCAACTTCCTATGTTGGAAATTAAGAGTTACTTTGGTTTTGAAATAATTTGACCTTTGGGAGATTGTTGACAAAGTAGTTCCTCCATCGATAGATCCACAAGATTTGGTAGTTCATGAGAAGAAGAAGATCAAATACCAGGGGGTAATATTAGATGGAGTGAAGGATCATCTCATTCCTCACGTATCTGAGAAGAGTATGACCAAACAAATGTTTGATTCTCTGGTAGGATTATTTCAGAGCGATAACATGAAGAGGGAGATGATCTTAAGAGATAAACTCAAATTGTTGCAGATGTCTATATCTGACAATGTTACTAGCTACTTCATGAGGATCACTCAGGTATATGATCAACTTGTAGTTATTGAGGAGAAAGTGAATGATGTAGAGCTTGCAAATGTGGCACTGAATGGTTTCCCAAAGTCTTGGGAACCATTTGTCAAGGAAGTATGTGCTCGAGAGAAACTTCCATATTGGCAGAGGCTTTCAAATGATTTTATCTAGGAAGAGAGTTGGGAGGAGTATAAAGTCAACAAACATGAATATGAATATGAAGAGGAGAACATGGCTTTGTTTAGTCAGGCCAAGAAGAAGAAAGGAAAATGTTCCAAGGGTAATAGTGATAGGGAAGCCTCATAGCCGGGGAAGAAGGACTTGAGTAAAATCAAGTGCTTCACGTGCGACAAGAATGGGAACTATGCATCAAAATATCTAGAGAAGAAGAAGGGTAAATGGAATGTAATGTTCTTAACCCAATATGCTAGGAACATTGCGGTTTTCATTGATTTTTATGTGTTTTCTGGTTGTGGCATTTCGTTAAACACTTTGCAGACTTAAGTCTCATGAGTTGCACTAGGGTTTATAATGGTAGTTTAATGTGTGTTTGCAACAAGTAATGATGTAGATATAAAAAAGGCATATACTAAAAAAGGTTCAAGATCAACAACACAAGAAATAGACATAAATACCTCAGATATGATTTATTAATAATAGATCTATGACCTCATACAAAGTGGTGCAGATCTGGAATACATATAAGGGAATAGAGTGTTGGGATGATAAAGCCTCCAAGATAAAAGATAGAAGAAGATCCAGGCTTCCAAAACTCTATCCAATCTGTAGATCGAAAACCCAGATGAACCAAATCATAACCCAACGGAAATGTGATGATCTTCCTAACACAATGTGACTCTCACTGGCTGAAGCAAACCAAGAATTAGGCCTCTCTGAAAATGCCCACCAAACCCTCTGAGAAATATGCCAAACCATAGATCAGGCCAAGTGAAACCCCCTGACAAAGTCTCAGGATGAATGATGAAGAAATGACCCACCAAAATATTGAATCCTCAATCTGCAGTGCGCCCTCCTCCTCTTCAGCTTGTGCCAAGCTCCAATAAATAATATGACAGAGTAAAACTCTTCAGAATAGGATAAAGAATACACCCTAGGCCATACAAAGAATACCTAGAAGCCTCTTTTCCCAGAATCCTTCTCTTCCCAGATCGAGCTACTCTCCTCAAGGTGGTGTGTCCTCCTACTGAAAACCCCCTGTAGTTGCGCCCTGTCTCTCTCTGAACCTGTAAATGCTGTAGGATCCACATGTGACTGAGATAGAACTGATGTAGAATGGCGAGGGAAGAATATTTCACCTCCGTGGCCAATCTTGGACCAAGTTGGGTGGGTTCTTTCACCACCGAGATGATCTCTAGGGTTTGTTAAGTCAAAACCCTCAAAACCCCCAAGTGCATGGGCTCACTAGAAACAAGCCAGATATCAAACTGATAATCAAAATAATGAGAGAATAGAGGCCCCTATCTCTCTTTTTTCATCCCTGTTCACCTTGTCTCTCCGAGTGACTTTTACTTTATTTTATTATTAATTAATTAAATCACTTTAATTAATGGAGCAGGAGATCCTTATAAAATGTTGCTCGAGGAATTCCTTGCTCGAAAAAGGAACGAAATCATGGACAAATTTGCACAGATCCTTCGACGGTTTCCCACAAGAGACACATATTAATCAAGAGGCCATGCAACCCCCTTCAAGGTACAAGTAAATTTTGATATTCCATTATTTGAAGGACCGATAGATGCAGATGTTGTAGATAAATGGATGAATATGCTCAAAGGGTATTTTTTGGTCCACAATTTTTCCAACAGGGAAAATATTACTTTTGCACTCCTCAAGGACGTCCCCCATGTTAAGGGTTGGTGGGATACTTACTCTGAGCAAAGGTCCATAGAGGAATATGAAATATTTGTGGTTTCCCCTACATCAAATTCCTTTAGGGATGCCATTAAATAATAATACTACCCCTTTGGAAGCTACGAGGATCAGTACACAAAATGGACCACACTGCGTTAGGAAAGGGACCAAACAATACCAAATTTCACCAATATTTTCCATACCTTATGCACCAAATTGGGTATCAAAGAATATGAGAGACATTTTCTACTCAAATACCACGGTTGTTTTCATAGATACATTCAAATATAAATGGATTTTCAATACATCACATCATTAGGTGCGACTTATAGATATGCTGTCAAGATCGAGCATAAATTTAAGCAGAAGAGGTGAGAGTTTGGATCTTCAAACTCCTCACAACCGAAGTAGGGAAAAGGTGGCTCCAACCCACAAAACAAGGGACAAAGAAAAGACGGCTACTCTCAGGAAAACTAGTCCAAGCTGCAACATAAGAAGGGTAATGAGAATTCGAAAAAGGACATGGGAAAGTGATGTGAATACCAGAAAATCCCTTGGCATAACACTGAAGAATGTCACTCCAAGAAGTCAATGGTGGCTGAGATGAAATCTAAGATGAAATCTTCCGAGTTAGAGGAAGATTCTGACTCCAAATCAAATCTAGAAGGAGGGAAGCGAATTATCAATGTTGAACCCGGGGCCACTATCACTACCACCAAAGTCCAACCAAGTGAACCGAAATAAATAAAGGAAGGGGAATGCCTCTTTCACTCATATATGTGGGTAAAGGGGGCTTTGCTTCATTTCATTATCGATAGAAGTAGTTAGAAGAACCTTATCTAAGCAGAGGTAATCAAGTGGTTGGACCTGACGATGACACCACACCCACAACCATACACCATCAGTTGGATTTTCCAAGGAAGATATCTTCGCATCAACCAACAAAGGCGTCTACCCTACGACATAAAGCCCTTTAAAGACAAGGTATTGTGTGATATTTCTCCCCTTGTAGTTTGTGATGTTCTTTTAGGACAACCATATTTGTGGAAGCGACATGTTATGTATGAGTCTCGACCCCGCATTGTTATTATTACTTTGGGTAGACAATTGTACATGATACTAGAGGTAGCACCGCCTACCGCTATTTCTTTAATCTCTGCTAAGAAATGTAGTAAGTTCATTTCACAGACCGGGAATTTCATCTTCTTTGTGATCCRTTTTCACAGTAAGCATAAGGTCACCACAACATCTGTGGCCTCTACACATAGCCTCTCTTTGCAGTAGAAGCAAGTGGACAGGATCRTGGAAGAGTACAAAGACATCTTCTCCTCACCCACTGGAGTACCAACGCACTGCCAAGTCAAGCATCCAATTGATCTAACCCCCGGTGCACCTCTTCCTAATGGACTAGTCTATCGTCACTCATTGATGGAAAATGATGAAATCAAGTGTCATATCCAAGAGATGCTTCAAAAGGGGAAGATCAGACCCAACTCCTCCCCTTGCAGAATCTCGATTTTACTGGTGCAGATGAAAGATGGGACTTGGAGGCTCTACATTGATTACAAATAATTAAACAAAATCAGAGTCAGGAACTGATATCCAATTCCTCGAATTGATGATCTTCTTGAACAAATCAAAGGGGGAAATTTATTCAACAAGATTGACCTAAAGTCTAGATACCACAAAGTTCCCATCGAACCAATTGATGTATGAAAGACAACTTTCAAATCTAAAGAAGGTCTCTTCAAATGTCTAGTCATGCCCTTTGGCTTAACAAATTCACCAACCACTTTCATGAGGTTGATGGATGATGTATTGAGACCCTTCACCAAATCTTTTTTGGTGGTATATCTGGATGACATACTCATCTTCAGAAAAACTCTGGAGGAAAACATGCAACATATTCAACAGGTTTTGAGCACTCTACGACAACACAAACTATATGCCAACTTGGAAAAATGCTCCTTTGGCATGAAAATGGTCTAATACTTGGGCTACATTGTTGATTAGAATGTGGTACATGTGGATCCATCTAAGATCAAAGTCATCCGTGATTGGCCAACCCTGACCACACTAACGGAGCTTCGAAGCTTCTTGGGGATTGCAAACTTCTATCGACAGTTAGTGTTGGGATTCTCCCATATTTCATGCGCCCTCAACCAAGTGACCAAGGGAAGTGGCAGGGAAAATTTCGCATGGGGGAGAGCACAACAATGATAATTTGATGATCTGAAGCATCGCTTGTGCTCAACTCCAGTACTCTCCTTACCTGATCTGCAACAACCATTCGAGATTGAGACTGATGCATCCGACTATGGTGTAGGCACAATTCTCACTCATCATGGTCATCCAATAGCATACCATAGTGAGAAACTCTCAAATACCGTCCAGAAGTACCCCACCTATGCCAAGGAAATTTATTCCATTGTGCAAGCCTGTCATAAATGGAAACATCACATTCTGGGAAAGGAGACAATCATCCACACTGATCACAAGCCTCTGCAGTTCATACATACAAAAGGGAAGTTGCAGAATGATCACAATCAAAAGTGGTCCACATACCTGAAACAACTCCATATCAACATCAAGTATAAGACATGGAGCACAAATCGTGTCGTTGAATGCCTTAGACGACCTCCTGTGGCTGCACTCACCACCGTGCTCCATTCATGTCCGCATGAGGCATCGAAGTGGCCCTAAATTTATCAACAAGATACTGACTTCACCACCACCTATCAACTCTTGTGGACATGCGCGAATGCCACCTATTCTCACATTCAGAATGGAATGTTATGCCATCTGGGCCATCACTGTGTTCCTTCAAGCGAGCGTGAAAAGATGATTTGGGAGGATCACTACAGTCGGATGGCATGACATTTTGGCATGGAGAAAACTATGGTCATTCTACAGAAACATTTTTATTGGCCAAAACTTCGACATGATATGAACAAGTATATCAGATCTTGCATTGCTTGTGCCATTTCCAAGCCAACAATCAAGAATCAAGGCTTAAAAATCCCTCTTCCTACTCCCGAGAGGCCTTGGGAATCCATCTCGATGGATTACATGTCTGGCCTTCTGTACACCAAGAAAGGAAATGATTGCATATTTGTGGTGGTTGATCGATTTTAGAATATGACCATTCTCACAGCTTGCATGAAGAGCATCACAGTGGCATATACTTCCAAGATCTTCTTCGAACGCGTGTGGGTCCATTTTTGGATACCACAGACCATCATCTCTGATCGAGATAACAGGTTCCTCAACTTATTTTCGTCGAGTCTCTGGTCACTATTGGACACCAAGCTCACTAAATCCACTTCCTTCCACCCTCAAACTGATGGCCAAATAAAGGTCGTCAATCAGATGATTGTGCACATCCTGTGCATGTATAACTCTAGGCATCCACATACATGGGATGAAACTCTTCCCTATGTTCAACACAACTACAACATGGCTCTCCATAGCTCCATGGACCATAGCCCCTTTCAGGTGGGGCTGGGATTTCAACCCTTGGGTCCCATTGATGTTGCACTACCTCTTGCAACCACACAGAAAGATTCTTCCTATGTTTAGTTTGAGGCCAAAAAATCCACCAAATTCATTGAGCGGATTCAACACATCTGCCAACAGGTCCATGAGATTTTGTATAAATCCAATTCTAAGTRMAAGAAACACCATGATCAACATCGAGTATCACACAAGTTTTAGGTGGGAGACAAGGTCTGGTTACATTTGCAGAAAGAACGCCTTACAGGGCCCCATCAAAAGATCTGTCCACTTCTCTATGGGCCTTACACCATCACCCAGGATATGGGTGAAAATGATTTTGAGCTCAACACTCCCCCCTTCCTTGGCTTGCACCCAGTGTTCAATGTGGACATGGGTGTTAAAGTGAAGACAAATTTGCTCTCAGTATTAGTTTTGGAGGACATGGGTTTTTTCTGTCATGTTCAAGAAATGGAATGTACTCATACATTCAGAGGGAACTATCCCTGACACAAAAATCAACATTGGGGTGAGAGAGGGAAATCCTATTTGTGGGTCTAAGGGAATATTGGATCTTTTGTATTTAGATATGAATGGATCGATGTTAGTGGTAGAGGATGAGGAGCATAAGGATCCAAAGGGAGAACATAATTTAGATACTTCGAGTTCAGTGAGTCAACCTTCAGGTGGAGAGGAGTTATCCTCTTCCAGTTCTGCCAAAAGACCCAACTGGTATGGAATGACATTGATGGATTCTTAGGAGAAGGTTGAGGCTCCTAGGAGCACATTCAGGGAGAGAAAGACTCCAAATATGTTTCCAAATTTGTGGTTCTAATGATTAGCATCATTGATTCAGAGTCTTCTAGTGTTCATGAAGAAACAACCTATCATGTTTGGAGGGATGCCATCGGGAAATATGATATGCATAATATTTTGTGCCAGGGTTGGAGGGAAAACTAGTTCCAGGTGGCACTTCGAGAAGTAACTTCCTCGCTAAGAGGGAGTGTTGATGTTTGTAGCATTAGAAAGGTACTTCTTCACAGGTCTAAGTGTCTAGACACGTGGAAGTCATCCAAGTCCTTCTACTTTGGAGAGAAACGAAAGAATTTTTCTCAAGGTTGGATCATAAAGGACTATTATTCAAGGAGATATCAGATAGTTGGAGAAGGAATTTCATCTAGACATCAGTATGGGTCAGGGAGAAGAGTGAACAAGAGAAACCAAAAGGAGATCTGATAGATTTCAGAGCCACAAGAAGAGTACAGATATTTACACACTTCAGAGTGAAGATATGGACATATGCACATGGGTTGGAGTATATGGAAGTGCATATGTACGTGGGTTTTAGTAAGGCAAGACACATACAATTATGAAAAGTGAAAGTATGGGGTCGTACAATTAAGGAGGATTCACTAGGGTTTGCATGTGTTGTATATAGTTTTCATTATTTCTCCATGGGCCATTTTCCCAGTAAATGACCCCTTATAATATTTGAAGTTATTTGAATGATAAGCTTAGTTTACCTAGGTGTCGAGATTATAAAATCAACATGGTATCATATCTCTCACTCTAAGAAGAAGCCATATTTTAGATTGACAACAATTAGTAGCCGATTTATAACTAGCAATCAAAAATCAAGGGTTGGATTGCAAGGAAACAACCATACTGAATCATAACTTAATTTTTAAGTCGTACAGATTTGTAAACATGTTGCAATAGGTTAGGGAACATGATAGACATGCTTCAGTAGGAATAGGAGTGTACATGATTGTTTGACCTGCTAAAACATTACCTGAACTGCTATAGATTTCTTATCTTTGAGCCTGCTTTCCAACATTACCAGAGCTCCAGCCTGACTAATTACCTGAACTCCTGCCATAGAATAGGGGGGATAAAAAAACCTCTCCTAGCACACTTGAATTCCATGGTTGGTCCTTGGTGGCATCCCTTCTTCGATAGCCAATTTCATATCCTCCTGGGGGTATATCCCCCAGGTGCAGACTGAGACGTAGTTCCAGCATATCCTACAGGGACAAATCCATACGTGATAGTTTCAACAACAAGTTATTTCCAAGGAAAATTATTAGGTCTAAGGGATGACAAAAAAAACTCTGAGAGTTGAAGACAAATTGGATGGATCATCCAACTTCCTATGTTGGAAATTAAGAGTTACTTTGGTTTTGAAATAATTTGACCTTTGGGAGATTGTTGACAAAGTAGTTCCTCCATCGATAGATCCGCAAGATTTGGTAGATCATGAGAAGAAGGAGATAAAATACCAGGGGGTAATATTGGATGCAGTGAAGGATCATCTCATTCCTGACGTATCTGAGAAGAATATGACCAAAAAAATGTTTGATTCTCTGGTAGGATTATTTGAAAGCAATAACATGAAGATGTAGATGATCTTAAGAGATAAAATCAAATTGTTGCAGATGTATATATCTAAAAATGTTACCATCTACTTCATGAGTATAACTCATGTATATGATCAACTTGTAGTTATTGAGGAGAAAGTGAATGATGTAGATCTTGAAAATGTGGCACTGAATGGTTTCCCAAAGTCTTGGGAACCATTTGTCAAGGAAGTATGTGCTCGGGAGAAACTTCCATATTGGCGGAGGCTTTCGAATGATTTTATCTAGGAAGAGATTTGGGAGGAGTATAAAGTCAACAAACATGAATATGAATATGGAGAGGAGAACATGGCTTTGGTCAGTCAGGCCAAGAAGAACAAAGAAAAATGTTCCAAGGGTAATAGTGATAGGGAAGCCTCACAACCGAGGAAGAAGGAGTTGAGTAAAATCAAGTGCTTCACGTGCCACAAGAATGAGGACTATGCATCATAATGTCTAGAGAAGAAGAAGGGTAAATGGAATGTAATGTTCCCAACCCAAATTTGCTAGGAACATTGCGTTTTTCATTGATTTTTATGTGTTTTCTGGTTGTGGCATTTCATCAAACACTTTGCAGACTTAAGTCTCATGAATTATGCTATGGTTTATAATGATGGTTTAATGTGTTTTTGCAGCAAGTAATGATGTAGATATAAAAAAATCATATAGTCAACAAGGTGAAAGATCAACAACACAAGGAAAAACCATAAATATCTCAGATATGATTTATTAATACTATAACTATGACCTCATACAAAATGGTGCAGATCTGGAATACATATAAGGGAATAGAGTGTTGGGATGATAAATCCTCCAAGATAAAATATAAAAGAAGATCTAGGCTTCCAAAAGTATCTCCAAGATTTAGACCAAAACCCAGATGAACCAACTCATAAACCAACTGAAATGTGATGATCTTCCTATCACAATGCGCCCCTTACTGGATGAAGCAAAACAAGAATTAGACCTCTCTAAAAATGGCAAACAAACCATCTGAGAAAGATGCCAAACTATAGATCAGGCCAAGTGAAACCCCGTGACAAAGTCTCAGGCTAAATGATGAAGAACTGACCCACCAAAATACTGAATCCTCAATCTGAAGTGCACCCTCCTCCTCTCCAGCTCGTTCCAAGATCCAATAAATAATATGACAGAGTAAAACCCTCTGGAATAGGATAAAGAAGACACCCTAGGCCATACAAATAATACCTAGAATCCCCTTTTCCGAGAATCCTTCTCCTCTTTCCAGATCGAGCTACTCTCCTCAAGGTGGTGTGCCTTTCTGCTGAAAACCCCCTATAGTTGAGCCCTCTCTCTCTCTCTCTCTGAACCTGTAACTACTATAGGATCCACCCGTGACTGAGATAGAAATGATGTAGAATGGTGAGGGAAGAATAATTCACCTTTGTGACCAAGCTTGGACCAGGTTGGGTGGGATGTTTCACCACCGAGATGATCTCTAAGGTTTGTTAATTCAAAACCCTCAAAATCCCCAAGTGCATGGGCTCAGTAGCAAGAAGCCAGATATCAAACTGATAATCAACATAATGAGAGAATAGAGGCCCCTATCTCTATTTTATCCTTCGTGTTCACCTTGTCTCTCCAAGTGAATTTTACTTTATTTTATTATTAATTAATTAAATCACTTTAATTAATTAATTAATCATTTTACCTCTAAAAAGTGATTTATCCCTCCTTATGTCTTCTCTAGCCACTAAAATTCACTTATCATCATCCTATCATGTAGTGCTATTCCTCCCAATTCTGATGAGCTATTACACTAAGAGGTTCCTCCAAGTATTATGCCCAATATGACCTTCTTAGTGAATTTAATTAACATATAGCCCATAATAACTCAAAATTATGGAAATCGTAAGAATGCAACGAAACCAAATCCAAGCTATGCAGAATGGATCATGATGATGAAATAAAATGAGAGATGCAAGTCAAACCCAATATAACCCCTCAATATCTCCTGTACTCGCTATCACCCCCATCTGGCTACTCTAGTCATCATAACACTCTGTAATATAATGATGTCCAAAAGTGGGGACATTACAATCATCCCTGCCAGAATATTGCTTGCGCTCAAGAAATAAATGAATCAATCCACTTATAATACCGGTGTCCCATGTCCACCCGTGGGACACAAAGTAGGTTCCATCCAACATTGAAATACCCAACACTCTAATCCATGGATCCCATATCAATATGTGAACTACAATACCCTGTGAAGTATAGTCATGTAACATATCAACACCATAATTCTCCTGTAAATGACACATGGCCTCAACCCGGAATGATCCTTTCCTCCAAGTCCATGACAATACCAACACAGTCTCCACCAATTAGACATGCTCTTTCCATAGTGAGGTATTACAAGACGTCACTGAATCACCCTCAAGTGACATGCCCCCCTCAATACTGAAGCTCAATGGAAAGTCAATTTGACTTTCCCCTTCAAGGATCCACTCCCCTCCATTAGTCCATGAAATTATGAACCCTGCAATCCACGGGTCCCATGCTAGTCTCTACCCAAGATCACCACGCTGACATTGCACTACTCTGGTCACGACTATCTTCTCACAATATACATAGTGGATCCCCCAGTCCTATATCCTCATGCTGAAATATCTGTGAAAACTAGACCTGCTTTCAAGAAGATGAACCTGTAAAGGTATCTCTGTGGAAACAACATCTTCCCAACCGTCTCCATACTCTATCATGCGTATAAATAGGGAGAACATGTCTCGCCTCACAGAACAAGCCCCTACAAATACTCTCAAAACCATACAAGAGTGAAGTATGTTGTTCTCTGGTGCAACCTAGGCCATCATAAGATGAAACAACCTACTAACCAAAAGGACTCCTGGATCCCATGGAAAAATTGGAAGTTCATCACTTCCAATCCCCACTAACTGCTCATGTGTCATACTGATAACTGTTGAAAGCCCTCCATGCTCATCCCCATGAGAATTTGGATCTGTGTCACCCTCTGAGATGTATTCTATCCCATGGGATAACATGCTCACCATCACGTCCAGGGTCTCAACTTTCTATCTATGATGATCCACCCCTATCCTCCTGTATGCAATAAATACACTCCTGTCAAGTGGTCTCGACCCACCAACTCTCCATGTCCCCTACCACTTTATATACTCCCCTATGATGCTGTCAATGATGAAAGTATCAAGAAAAGCTAACATAAACATCTGTAATCGACTATAGGACTGGAAAGTATTATATGCTTTGGTCAATCCCCAGGACTGGACCAAAAACACATCCATTGGAACCCATAGTGAATCATCATCTAAAATCCAACTATTAGGTACAACAATAGATAGCTCCAGAAACTGTTGGTCAATCACTCTCCCTCCATCATCACTTAGATAGTTGCTACTACTATGAAGGTGATCTCCCAGAACTGTGTGTTGCTGCAAAGGAAAGGAATATCCATGCTCCACTAAGTCTGTCTCCTCTCTGCAATACAATGTGTCCCACTGAATCCCATTGTACATATCTCTCATCATCATATGTCCAAGGTGTACTGCTAGATCATCCTCTGTGTGGATATCAAAGAATCTCAGAACACAAATGAAAGCGTCCTCGTAACTGCCCCTAGTGTTGGAATCCTCATGTGTATGTGTATGACCGACTATCTCAGAACTACCCATGAATGGTGGCCTCTATGACCCCTGAACATTCTCCAACAATGTAACTGAGGAACATATCTGACTCTATGCCGAGATAGATATGGTGTATCTCTGACTAGTCTCCTCAAGGAGATCCTCCAGTATAGACTTTGATTCTTGAAGGGCTGTCTGTGTGCCTTCCAATAATCCTCGTGTGCTCACCAACTCATGAGTGAGTTGGTTCACCTCGAACTCCTGATCCCTCAGGGCCCTGTGATACATCTCTCTAACCCCCAATAGGTAATCTCTATCCATCAAAAACTGCTGGTAGTCAACCCTCATCATGACCACTCTCTCCCTGAGAGTATGAAAGTCATAAATGGAAAATATCCCATCTCAAATATCATGTGCCATTGATTCCCTACACAAATAATCTTCCACCAATGCATGTGTGTCATCAATGCATCTAGTGGCTTCCATGATCATGTCCTCATTGACTCTTAACTGTCCTCCCAAATGTCGTGACTCCTGATCACAATCATGCTGAAGTGCTACCTCATGCCCCTCACTACTAGTGTCAACCATGGAATCCCCAACAACACTCTCTGCAAAAGATAAGGCATTGGACTACCCACTGTCCACTATGCTACTGGGTCCTCCTGTATGCCACTACACATCATCACCAACTACTACGCCCATCCAAATCACACTATATACTGTGTGGGAATATGTATCCTCCTGTGCACTCACCCTCCTACTATCATCTGCACATGGATCCCATAAAGATGCGTCTAAACACGTACTATGGTCATCCCGACCGAATAAGAGTGCATCCTCATCATTGCATATAGGTCCTGGAAGTAAGTGTCCCATCAAACTGTCAATCTCCACAACCTGATCAAACAATGGAGTCTCCAAAAGAGGTGACCCACTCTCCTCATACTGATAGGTATGTGTAAGGTCCACTGTCTCCAAGTCATGTCTCTCCTCCTGGGTCTGCAGATCCATATGCCCATGGTGTACAATCCTCACACAAGGCTCCTCCACCATATCATAGATTCCACTGATATCCTCATGTGTCATGGCTATCATAGGTGTCTGAAAATATGACAAATGTGTCACGGTCATCATAGAAATCTCATCCTCCTCCACACATGACTTCCTGAAATCAATTTCTACACCCAAAGGTAGGTTATCTCACCTCCTATTCTCATCATATCTCAGTGCTAACACATGTTAATCCTCACACATGTCACCACTATGATGAAGTGTTGAAACCTCAACACTGCCCAATGGGAAATATAAATAACACGTGTTATCATCATGACCATCCAAATATACTTCAAATGCGCAATAGTCACTAGCCTCATCAGACTGCTCTAAATATGCATCTATGGTTGTATCCTCCCGCAACTCCTCATCCTCACTGTCATACTACACCTCAACAATGTGCACCTTCCCTTTACCCGTGCATCTGTGATCTGGCTCCCAAGGCTCTTTGCAACTGTAGCAAAGTTCCTTGCTCCCAATGGGTGTAGGATTAACCTGTGCTTCCTTCCATCTACCTGCTCTAGCTCTGTTTTCCTCTGCTATGCTAATCCAGTGGTTAACCTCATCTTTTCTCCACCTATGATTTTTTACAGATACAAACTGTTGGAATGTTACTTGAGCCCTAAATCTCTCACTAAGGGCTTAATATTCCCTTTCACAATATACAATATCTCTAGAAATGCCCAACATATCCATTTATCCTTATGGAAGACCCCTTAGGATGGGAGGAATCTTTGCTCTGATACTGTTGTTGGGAAATTATACCCTACGGACTAACAAGCTAGGGCTTAAACTTGCATGCAGATCATGACCCTTAAGAAATTACTTTTAACCTTCTACCCCAAATCTAAAACCCCTTTTTCACATGCAAACAAGGAAAGAACCAAC
>SNQJ01S0042220.1:38100-50735 GCA_010110895.2 Picea sitchensis | reverse complement strand
TATCTTGAACTATCACAACAAATCCTAATTACAAAAATATGTTCCTAAGATTTAGCAACCTCCTAACACCTATCAAACAACTTGATCTAGAATACCTTAGAAATACTATGCTTAAAATATTACAAATAAAATAAAATAAAAATATGAAACCAACTTTCTTAGTAAATGTTTGTGACCCTTAAGGTCAATTTCAAAAGACTTTCTTGATGTTGTTGCATCAAAATGTTGATTGATGAAGTTTGAGCTATGTTTTTCTTGTATTAAACTTGTGTATGATATGAGCTTCCATGTTCTTATGCATATGTATGAAATGAGATGTTATAGAAGAATATTTGATAATTTTTTGTATTCTTGTTTTTCTTTATTCATTCGAAATCATTGTAATATTTTTTTACAAATATTTTGAGATGCTAAGAACTATGGTGCAAGTGAAGTTCAAAATAAAGCATCAAGGAAAAAAATGAATTCAACTATGACACAACACAAGTCTCTTGCAGGTGGTATGACATTTTTAAATCTAGTTTATACTCATTTACAAATGGTTAGACAATATTCTAGTATGCAATTTGAAACTAGATGAATTTTGATATATCATTATGTGGGTAGTAAGCTTGCATAAGACACAAATTTCGATGTTCTTATGCATGAAAATGAAATCGATGTATTATCATGTTGTTTAATAATGTTTAATGTTGTAGGTTTTTCCCATCCATTTGAAATTATAGATAATTTTTTATACTTTTGTTTTCAAAAACTATGGAATATAGCGCATTTGAAATTCCAAGTAAAGCATTGAAGAAAATATGAAAAGCAAGTGATACACAAATGATGCCTCCTCCAATTGGTATGGTGATTTTATACATTATTTATACTCTTTTAGAAATGGTTAGATTCGATGGTCCTTTCAAGTTTTGATAGAAAATTATATGATATTATTTGAAATTATAATTCATTTTAATTTATGCTAAAAAATTCTTATTATTGTTTTCAAAGTCCCTCAGCTCCAAAGAAAGTGAAATGCTACAACTATAATCCAAGAAAAAAAAAAATCATTATACTCAAATTGTAGTTTCACAACAACACTTTCTACTTCTACTTTTAAAATGATTAGAAAGTACAATACATCCAATAAATATGAGTTTGTGCAATATTGGTATGTTCAGATAGAAACTCCCATGAATATGTTTCCATATATGTATTTATTTGGATCCACAAATGGAAAAGATCCAGAGATATTAAGAATAATTGTTAATTGTTATAATCACAATGAGAGTCACATCGACTTTCAAGTGGAGCTCATTAAAGAAAATGAAGTAAAATTGGTTTCTTGTCAAGCGGAGTACACAAAAGTTAGACCAGATTTGATTGAAGCTTCAAGTAAGGATTTGTTAAATACAATAAAAAATCAATTTTTAAGTTGGATAGTTATGAGAGCTTCACTAAATCTAGTTTAAAGAGTTGCATAGATATTTTTGAACGTGACATTGTTGTTCTAAAATATCACTTTGTAAAATGTAAGCAAACATCATATGTGCTTCTTTATTTGCAACAAAGAGGTAAACTACCTGATAAAATACCAGATGATAAACTCGATGCTTAATTACTTGCTTTTAGGAGACTATGTTTATCTGACTTGGAAGAGATCATTGTGAGAAGTGATTTCGAACCTACTGTGGAATTTCAAAAAGTTAGGAAATTTGAATCTCAAAAAGTGGAGCTTGTATACCAATGTGATGAAATTCATGTAGCTTTCAAGCACTATTAATTATTTTCAAGCTCCTTCAACAGAAAGATGGATGTCTAAACATGCAAGGAAGCTCCTAAAGTGTTTAAATTGAGATCATGGGATGATTTAAATGTTCAAGTATCAGTAAAACCATTCCTAGAGAAATTTCAAACATCATTTCCTTATTCTCTTTTGATACCATTTGATATCAATGAGTCTAATCCAATGGTAAACCTTGTAAAAATTGTAAATGAGACATATATAGATTATGAGAACATCAACTTTTGGATAGTTGATGGCCAACACATCATTAAAGAAGCTAAAGAAATTTTAGCAAATCCTAAATATATTGTATCTCTAGAGGCAAAGGAAAAGTATAAAGAAAGTAATGCTCTATTCTTCGATCCATCAGTTGAACCCGGTGTGATGATTTGTATTTGTTGTCAACTAAATTATGTAAATAAGGTGTTCTACAAAACTCCATTCATTGATTGTGTCCGCTCTACAAGACATTTCTTAATTGCCAATGAAAAATTAAATAAAAGGAGGATTGGAAATTCTAAGACAGTTGAAGACAAGGTATATAATTTAATTACTTTTGCACTTGATTATTTATTATTGTATATCTCTCTATTTTAAATAGATGATTAAACATTGTGACTTATCTAAGTTGATAATATAAGTCATATATTTTCCTATTTACAATGAATTCTCATTATTTTATATTGACTTATTTAATTTCAAAATATAACTCATATTTTCATATTGACACTAAATTTTTATTAGTTTATATTTATTATTTTTTACAGGATGATGATGAAATGTTGTGCTCCTTCTTCGATTGTCCAATTACAAACTTTGTCGATAAAAGGGTTATCTTGTATCTTGATCAAGCTACTTGAGATAAATGGGACATTGTTTTTTATTGTTGCCAACTAGGCACTTAGAAGTGTTCTCCGAGCCAACCTGATTTTGAAAACTACAAGACAAATAATCTACATAGTTTGAAAATTGTTTCTCGTCGTACCCTTCAGGGACTAACTAATGAAGAGATTGCTTTTGTAGAAGATAAACTATTGTATGGAACCATTTGGTTTTTTATTCCACCAAACTATCCAACAAATGCCATAAAATCAAAAACAAAATGTTCTAAATTGAAAACCAATAGAACAATCTTGGATGCAATGGTTACATATTGCCAAAGTCATGATGAGAAATTCAATGATAAGACTTCTACTACATCCAATATTCTCGAGCATTATGAAAGTAATGATATCATATTTTCCAACTTTTATATCATTGTGGCAGGGTCTACTTATGTAAAAGGAACATGAAATACAAAAATAGAGTCCCTTTTTCAATATGCATGTGGAGTCCTCAACCGAATAATAATTGCATCGACAAACATTCAACAAGTTGACAACAATTTTGAATTTGGTTGTATTTTTAGAGGCCCTACTCTTTTGTCAACGCATTTGCACTCTTTTCCTTCTCAGTTGCACCCAATATTATGTACGGGCCTTATTGTTTTGGATACATTGGCTTTGAAAGAAGAATCATTCCACAAGGGTTCTTATATTGAGTTTCTATTTTTTATCAAAAAAATGAGTTGAATTACTTTACTATAGTTATCTTAGTAGAACTTTGGTCCTATAATGATGTACACCAAGCTCTAGAAATTGTTATAAAGAACTCTAAGTTCAACTATAAAATGACTAATGACAGTTATAGATATAAGATACAAAACAGTTATAGTTATGATATAGTTTTAACTATACATTTCTATACTTCAGAATAAAAAAATTGAGGCTTCAGAATATGCTCACACTTTTAAAGACATAACTAATGAAAAGGAGAGAGTTTTAATTTCTGGGTGGCTTTATTGGTAATGCACCAACAATGTAGTGATGCGAAAATAATTATTTCTCTTTATGCGGGGACAAATTTAATCAAGGCATGTTGTACATATAAAAGAAGAATTGCATGCTTTTTACAAACATAATCACAAAGAACAACCATGTTGAATACTCACAAATCCTTTCAATTGTCGAATCCAAGATCCAATAACTTGTTGGGAAATTCAGGTACTGCACTTTTTTTTTGTTTCTCTTGTAATTCTTTGGATTCTATGTTGTTTAGAATTCTTAATTAGCAAGTTGTTTATTATGGTGACTAATGAGATTATAAAGCAGAAATGATGACATTGTGCAACAAAGAAAAAATATATATAGTGTGCACAATGCCGAAAAAGTTTGCAGATGGAAATAAAAGGTGAAGAAGATATCATACCAGGTACATAATTTGTTTAGTTGTTTCTATTGATATTTTTAAAATTATCTAATTCCCACATTTCATAACATTTTCATATGTCTATTATAGGAAAATGCAAGAACAAATACATTAATGTTTTTATTTTTCTTTTATGATTAATTAAGTATTAAATGTGTGTTATACTATATAATTTGATCAGAAGAAGTATTATTGGTATTTGATTGAAGGTTTAACATTTTTGGCTCCGGGTTCCATGAAGAGAACACAAGAGAATAGTATCTCATCTATACATAGTACAAAAAATATTCAAGGTGAGTGTATTTTTTCAATAATTTTTTCTTAATAATTTTTTTAGCATGAATAAAATCGTTTGACTAGATTATTTGTTATAGTTTTGTAGCCAAAATAACTAAAAAGAAATTAGTTATTTTATAATTAAAGGACATTTTATATCAGAGTGTCGGTGATGATGCAACAAAAAAAGAACATACTGAGAAAAAGGGAAGGGTTTTGGATGACACAATAGAGAAAAAATCATTTTGGTTTGATCCACATGCAAAAAAAAATTCATGAAATGTGTTTCAAGAATGAATCTCTTGGCATTGGAGTTTGGATGACAGCTTCGAAACATATCACAACAAGAGTTCTAAAAAATTTGGTTTCAAAAACATCACAAGATCAACTTGTGTTTACATGGACTACTTAATATCACAAACCACAAAAGGGATAAGGACACTATCAATCCAACACCAGTTATACACACTAAATCATTGAAAAAAGTGTGAGAAATACATACTCAATATAATGAATCTAACATTGTTATAGTGGATTGTCCACTTGAGAGAGTGAAAAAAAATCCCAAATAAAATGTGATTCTTTCCACTATGTTCCTTGGAAATAAACAAGAGGATAAATGATTGATCACCGATCTATGGAGGATGTTGAATAAATTCAACAAGATGACAAATGCGTGAGCTACTTTGAATTATTTTGAATGGCATTTAATAGTATCTTAAGATGACTAGTGTCTCTTTCATGTATAAATATAAATATAATGATTGTAATATAAATTATTGGTCATTGTATATTTTACATTATGAATTATTACTATATTTTGTAGCTTTTTTTCAATTTAAGTTGATTTCTATTTCATAATACTAATATAAGGATTGGTGATTTTGTTTGTCATTACTAGAAATTAAAATATTGTTATTTTGTTTATTTTTAGTGAGATATTGAGTTAATAAAGGTTAATGATTTGCATGGTTGTTTAATGTGTTCGTATAAAAATTTCTTAGTCCATATAAATTTTAAAAATGTATTAGGTTGTATGTATAAATTATTAAATAATTAGTCCATTTGTTTGAATTGGACCATTGCAATTATTTTTTCCAATTGTGAGTTAATTGATCATTACAACTCTTAAAAATTAGTGATTTGAAGGGTGGTTCAATGTGTTATTATAAAATTTTCTTATTCAATAGAATTTAAAAAATTGTATTAAGTTGTATCTAGAAATTAATATATAATTAGTTTGTTTGTTTGAAATTTAAAGTGTATTAAATCATATGTGGAAACTAACACAATTAGTTTGTTTGCTTGAATTGACTCATTGTAATTATATTTTTCAATTACAATATAATTGATCATTATAACTCTTAAAATCAATGATTTAAATGGTGGTTCAATGTGTTACATGTAAAACTTGTATGTATAAATTAACATATCATTAATTTGTTCGCTTGAATTGGGCCACTATAATTATATTTTTTAATTGTCATTTAACTCCTTGCAAATTTCCCTGTATATACCCCCCGGATGGGGTGATGGTGCGGGACACATGGCAAGATGAGGAGGCGCGCACAGGCCAACGTGGTGAAGGCCATGTGACGGATCCGTGCCAAGCACAACCGCCAATCCCATGCATTTAAATCCCCCTACAACGTTCGAGGCGCCATTAAGCCTGGTGCATCTCCCTCCTCTTGATGTCCCCTCGATGGCTGATCTCATTGAAGGCACCATTAATCTTTGAATGCGGCTCGACTTTCATCTCCTTTAGTTGCGCAAAAATGGCTCATTCCAGCTTTCCTCCTCCTTGGCGCTCTCCTGCAACTGGTTCTTCTCCAGCCCTTCTCCGTCCACCTGAGGCTTTCCCCTCAGCCCAACCATCTCCCCCAAGCCGTCAGAATGCCTAGGCAAAGAGGCAGGCCAAGGAGGGGCTCGCCCTAGTTTCCATTTCGGCCTCGGGCACCTACACCTCCCCATGGCTCGTCATCCTCGCACTCTTCACTTTCCTCGCACTCCTCGCAGCCTGAACTTGAACCACTCGCCACCTCTTCTCCGCCTGCCTCCCGGCTTGAAGGTTTGGTTCTCACGGACAGCTCGTTAGGCTTACCCTCAGAACCCATCCTAGACAGGGCCTACACTTCTCGGGCACCTCCTGAAGTGCCTCCATTTTCCTCGGCCAGCGTACCTGTGTTGGTTTCAGAAGCCTCCCCCACTTGCCCGCCCTTGGAGGCACCACCTTTTCTATGGGAAACCCAGCACAGGTTGCACTCTTTCTCTGACTCCATCCCAGACGCGCATATGTAGGACAACCTGGACATTCTCTATGCGCTGGTCTTCGAGCTCCAACAAGGCGTGGAGGATCTACAATTCCAACTGCAGCTACTGGACGGGAAGACCTCTGCACTCCTCCATATCCTCTCCACCTTCCAGGGAGCAGCAGAGCAAGCAGAGCACGCTCAAGTAGAGACGTTTAGTAGGAATGAACATGCGCTTCCAGCAGAAGGTGGCAACTTGGGGCAAGCCATGCATGTGGACAGGGAGGTTGCAGCAGCAGTGGGTTTACATGCGCCTAGCCTAGGGGGCAACATATTTCCGGATGCTAGATTGGATCGGGGTAATTGGGAGGCCGACACGCAAATGGAATGGCGAGGAACACCTGTCGAAGAGGAGCCCTGGGGCGAGGCAGCTCATGCCACCTAGCCAGGTTATAAGCCAAATGTATGACCACTATTGGGATTCTACTCATGCTTTTAGTTTACTACTCTCAACTCTGTTTATAGTTTTTACTAGTTTGGTAGACATTTAGACCATAATACCGGCTGGCTGAATTGGTTTCCTCTTGGGGTAGTTCAGTTATTATAGCACGACAATTTTGAACAATCTGTAACTCTGGTTTTGTTCTTGGAGGCTCTTTATATATAATAAAAAACACTCTTACTTACAAAAAAAAAAAATTCCCTTTATATACAAATGGAAAAAATTGATAATATATAGCAATATGATTTTTTGAAATGCTTTTAAATGCCATGTTTTGATGTCCTTAATTAATGAAGTGTTGAAGTAGAGATATGTTAATGTCATTTATGTGGTTGTTGTGTACATGCAAATGGGAATTAATATCAGTCAAAAGTTGTTGTTGGCCTTTGAAATGGAAGGAGTATTATTTTCATCATACACCAGAAATGAACCAAGTTGTCATTTTCAAAGAAAACTAGATTGGGAGTTTGGTGACAATTCCTATATTTTAAGGCCTTTTCAGTGAGAAGCATTAAAATACTACTAAAATAATTATAATGTTGCAATATGGACATTAAATATTATTGACAAGTACATTCGACAAGTACTTGAAAAATCAAATATTGATATAGGGAACTTCTTATTCACATGGGACAGGTCCCATTGTCGTTTGYAGACAAAATTCAAAGAATGAAGTACAATACAATTTTATGAGAAAAGGTTAAGTGATGTGTGGTCTCAATATGGAGATAAATACRGAGAATCAAATGTATTTCTAATAGATACATCGAAGCCTACTTCTCAATTTGTCAGATATCGGTCAAACCAAATCCTGATAAAAGCCTATACAGTACAAGAGCAAGATACTTGGCTTATGCGGGTTTTATTCCCCTTTCTTAAGGCACTTCATTGTATCAAAGAGAAACGTGACTATATTCGAATGTTCAATATAATATCAGCTTCATTGTAACATATGAAGATATTTTCTTTTAGAAATGTATTCACAAGTACATTCCAATTTTTCAACTGGTGAATCAATTTGTACAATTTTGTATTTTTTTCAAAATATATGGGAATTGGCAATGACATTAATATACATTTTTATTATTCCCCGGATGGGGTGACACGGAGGGCGATGCTGCCACGCGGGAGCGAGCCAGGACGTGGTGTTAATGCATCCACCGGCTCACATCACCTCGGACATTAACTCGGCATGTATACGCGCAGGTGCATTCATCAGACAAGGCCCCTCGCGCAAGGGAAGGGTACCCGCACTATCCAACAAATTTTAATGGAGGCAGTGATGGTTGTAGTCATGGCAATTGGTTTGGCATTTGCGCTCATTGTTCGAGTTGCAAGTCCAGGTAACAGGTCGCTCCCGAAGACCTTCGCTCCACAGACGCACCAGCATTGCAGCAGTCTCTCTCCCATTCCACTGGAGTGGTGGCTGCTCTCGGTCACCTCGCCCACCCTCAGCAGCAATCTGACTCCAATTGGCAGCTCCCGAATCATCCACTAGAACCTCACCATGCCACGAACCAGAGGGAAACCGCGAAGGGGAGCGGCATGGTATACAATGGAGTCACGGCGCAAGAGGAAGGAGAATTTTGAGAAGGCAATGGCAATGGCTGCCATGAGGCGTAAGGAAAGACCACGCACGCCTCCAATGGAATATGTCGAGGAGGTGATCTCGGAAGGAGGCCTGGAAAGCCCTCCTGAGCACACCCTGTTCATGGTACCGGAAAATTGGAATCCGCGCTCGCAATTTGGCTCGGTTAGCAATCCACAGCCGACAAGCAACATGCGCAACCATCGTGACATCAGTGTAGAGAAGCCTTACTCCCCCTGCTATGTGGAGGAAGAAGTTCCTCCCGAACCCACCAGGAAAGCAGAGGGACACCAAACGCAGGAAGCAAAAGCGGCCACCAGCGAGGAGTTTATGGACAGCCACCGCCCGGAACAACCACCTTCAGTTGACTGGGATATCTCAATCTCGTCTTTGAGATGAGAAATCTGCTAGAAGATCAGGTCTTCCGCCTTGCGAGATTGGAGTAGAGGCTTGACATGTTCTTTGCAGCGCATTCTAGAGCTACGCCAAAGAAACAATGCCCGACATGCGCGCGAGCTTACTCATTTCCAGCAAGATGGAGGCATTCCGTGGACGAAGACAATCACCCTGGTTCAGAGGTTACTTGATGTTCAGACCTAGACTTTGCTTGTGGTTTTGTTATTATAGTTTATGCCTTAGGACAGCTAGCTATCAATATTTCTTAGCTCTAGGTGAACGAACCAGTTCCATGCATGTGCTTGCTAGTCCCGGTTTCCTTCGGGCGGGACGTAGCAGCGTCAATTTTGTTAAATTTTGCTTATTCTGCAAATCTGGTGACACATGGACAAGGATGCCCAGCTGTCTCGGTTTCCTGCTCAGGCGGGACCGCTGGCATCACCAATAGCTATGTATTCTGTTTATGGTAATATAATAGACTCCAACCCTTTTTACTTACAAAAAAAATATATATATACATTTTTATTATTGTTTATAATTGTTTTTACATTGACCTTGTTTCACTGTATGAATTTCTTTTCCAATGTATATTTTTTGTCAAATTTGTATTCTTAATAAATTATTTGTAATTGAAATCATCTCATATGAGCCAATGAGGAACAAAGTTATTTTTTTACTTTTATTTACTTATATGTATTAATACTCGTGTATAAATGTGAAATGTAAATTTTGAAATAAATCTCCATGTAAATAAAGATGCATTTCTCACCCAAAAAATTAGAATAATTTACTTGATAATGAATGTTAAGTGGGTTATTCAAGCTAATGGGAGATGGGACATAGGTGAATGCATTTGAAAATTTTGAACTATAAGATGTTTGATTTCCGAATCCATAATTTTTTTGTAAATGTGTATACATAAATCAATTAATATTTGTATTTGCAAACATATCATGTAATAATAATAATCTAATTTTAAGGTCACAGCCAAGCCAGAGACCAAATTGGTGTATGAGACCCCCTTCACACAGAGATTTGACTGTTAAAGTCCACGGAGGTGTACATACCCTACCCCCCTCTATATTTGAATCTATGACCTCTTAAGAGGAAACACATGTTCTTAATCAATAGACCCACTCAAGATGTACTCACAAGGCTCACTTAATGACTTTTAATTTCCTATAATATGCATTAATGAGTGTATAAATATAATATGTAATTTTTGAAATAAAAATCCATTGTAAATAAAGTTGCATTTATTAAAAAAAAAACATATAATTAATTGATAATGAGTTCTAAGTGGACTCTTCAAGCTCATTGGATATGTACCATAAATGAATTATGTCTTTGAACTTTTTGAACTGTAAGGAATTTGATTTGATTGTTCATAACTTTTTGTAAATTTGTATTTTTAAATAAATAGAAGTCATCTCATATAATCCAACAAGGCACATAGTTATTTTATTGACTTTTACTTATTTATATGCATTAATATGAGTGTAAATGTGATATATAATTTTTGAAATACAACTCTATAAACAATGATGCATTTTGTCCAAAAATAAATCTTAGAATATCTTGATAATTGAGTGTTAAGTGGACTATTTAGGCTAATAGGATGGGTTATAAATGAATGAATTCAAACTCTTTTAATTGGCATTTGATTTCTCAATCCATAACTTTTTGTAAATATGTATTCTCAAATCAATTATTTGTAAATGCAATCATCTCATATAAGTCAATAAACAACGAAGTCATTTATTGACTTTTATTTTCCTATAATATGCATTAATACAAGTATATAAATGCGACGTTGTAGCTTTGAAATAAAACTGCATGTAAAAAAATGTTTTTCTTAATAAAACATAGAATAATTAATTGATAATGAGTGGTTAGTGGACTATTTAGGCTCATTGGAGATGTGTTGTATATGGATGTCTTTGAACTTTTTGCACCATATTACATTTGATTTCCCCATCCATATTATCATTTTGTAAATTTGAATTCTTAGATCAATTGTGTAATTGAAATCATCTCATATAAGCCAAGAAAACGGGAAGCTATTTGTTGAATTTTATATAGTTATATACATTAATACGAGTGTATACATGTGATGTATTTTTGAAATAAAAGTCTATGTAATTAAAGATAGATTCTTTATAAAAAAAATTAGAATTAGTTGATAATGAGGTCAAAGTGGTCTATTTAGGCTACATGGGAGAATAATGGGTCATAGATGAATGACTTTGAATATGCACTTAATCTTGAAAATCAATACCTTAATTTATAATTTATTTGTAGTTAGATTAAATCATCAACAATCAAAGAGCATGGGGACATAGTATACAAAGTTCAACTAAAATCCTTGAAAAATGTGTTTCAACATTTATCTTTTCTCCATTTAAAATTATTATATTTTTCTCTTCTTGGTGAAAGTAATGGTCAACCATTGTTTTTTCTATGGTTGGTTGGCACTATTATGTTGGGTCACTAGTTTTGCAAAATCGACAATGTTGACATGGAGATATCAATACCCAGGTTTCCTTCCATACCGCTTTTCAAATATCCTTCCCTCCATCGCTTACTTGTCTAGGGAAGTTGGTTCTCAGAGGCCACTTGTTTGCTTCAATTTGTGACACTGCCCATCACAATGGACCAACTTGAATCCCCATTTAAGCACTCTCAGTTGATGTACTTGGCTTTGAGTGGAGATAGATCAACAATGTCTAACCTTCTACAAATACCCAAATCAATAGTGTATGGCCTTAATATACATGAGAGAATACCTCAATCTCGTATCTTTCTTTCTTAGGCCACCTCCCCCACTAAAGACCACTAGAATGATCACTTCCTCACTGGTGCTTATTAAAGGCACTAAGGAGCAATAAATTTTAGCTTCTATTAGACTTTTGTCATGACAATGCAAGGGAGGCATCATCCCTCCACTTAGAATATACTCACAACACCATCGTTCCATCAACAATATCCATCCCCCCTGGGGTTATGGGAAAGGGGGTTGGAGTCATTAGGCACTGATTTCAAACATTGATTCGACTCTATTATCTACAACAATAATATCTCACTTGGATGTTAAACATATTAAGATTATTTAGTGAAAATCAATTCCTTATAATACATGCTTTGGCACTTCTATTGTGTATTGATATTGTTGTACCTAATAGTCCTATGTTTGACCTATTCACGGTCACTAGCTGGTTCAACATTACTAAAACTATTTTTATATTATCTTATCTTAAGTTACTATGGTTATTTAATAAAAACTCAATGTTGATGAAGTCCTCGTAATAGAATTTTTCCAAATTTAATGAAACATGTGTTAAATCTAATGAATCCATCATGCATCCCTTCTTCTCTATACAAGAAACTTCAAGGTTTATATGTGAAGTCTTCAATTTATGATTGAATGAGAGGCTCATATTATGAAACACATTCCACTACTATTGCATACTCATTATGATCGAGGTTTTGTACATGAGTATCTCACATAATGGTGCCTTCTATATTGTTATTACAT
This sequence comes from Picea sitchensis, assembly GCA_010110895.2. Taxonomy (NCBI): domain Eukaryota; kingdom Viridiplantae; phylum Streptophyta; class Pinopsida; order Pinales; family Pinaceae; genus Picea; species Picea sitchensis. Next base: position 38,174 of record SNQJ01S0042220.1, on the reverse strand, counting down.
ATCGCATTAACACTTCCTCAACTACATATTCCATGTCATTTAATTTTAAGTTCAATTAGTTGGATTTAAATTTG
>SNQJ01S0042220.1:17563-33930 GCA_010110895.2 Picea sitchensis | reverse complement strand
TAGGGTGGTGGATCGATGGGACAAAATATGTAGTGGGCATACCTTACACAATCCCCCTCCCCAATGAAATACAAGTATGAATGCATTATTATTTTTAAACAAATTAAGTGGCATAATTTTTTATCTTGAAATTGAACGTAAATGACTTTAAATTATATTTGCACAAAAGGATCCAAACAATTCCCTTATGGAGGGATTTGGATGGAGATGATGGTCCAAGATTATAGATTTGGAGTTTTTCTCTATTTAGATGTTCTAATTTGTATGTTGTTTTGGGATATGTATCCATCTTTTGGATTATTTTTTTGAATATGTACATATTTAAAGTCTTTTTATAAAGTTTTAAGATGATGTGATGATGATTTCCATACACTGAGATCAACTTTGATCTATTAGATCTATCAAAGTAAATTAATTACTTTGATTTATTATGTTGTTTCTATGATAAATAACTTAAAAATGAAGTTTTTGTGTTTCCTTTGATTCTTATGGGTTAACAATGTATGTAGTTAATTTTGTTACAAATGTTTTGAAAATTAAATAAAATATCTTTATAGGATGGGCACTCCAAGAGAGTGTTTTTTATCCTCTACTTTAATTGTCCCATAGATTTGTAAATTTTTCCATGCCATGGTTTTTTAGGTCTTTTCCAACACCTAGTTTCATTATGAAGCTCATTGAAAGTTGTTATGCAATATTTCTTTTATTTTTTGAGTTGGAAAAAATATAAAGATATCTCAAAGCTAGAAAGCTATGTTGAATTTGGAGAATCTATCATGGCGTTTCAAACCCTATAACAAGCTCAACTTCAGGGGGGAAATGCTCACAAGTTTTCCTTTTCCCGTGATTGAATATATTAATAAAGTTCATTGACATAGAGAGTATCAATGAGGAAGATCGACCTTGAATGTGGCAATGAAATTCTCATTAAGGAGCTATTAGCTAATTTTAAGATTTGAGATGTTGAAACATAGGCTTCCATGCTTCTTTCAAACATAAACCATCATATCATCTAATGTTGTTCTCACATTTCTCAATTTCCAAAGCCTCTCTAATATTTATTTTGTAGTGATAAGGAACTTTGCTAACAATATTGATTATTCCACGTAAATATGGTGCTTAGAAGTATGGGAGTGCTTTGCAGCAACACACTTTTTATCCCTTTCATAGGCTATATCAGAATTATGTTCCTTCAACTCGGTTTTTATCGAGTGGCTTGTTTATCCAATGTAAAATTTCCCACTGTAACATGGAATTGCATATACCCCTTTATGAAGTTTCAGGTCAATTGGATCCTTTGCTAAGTCTAACATATTTCTTAGTGAGTTTGGAGCAGAGAAGGATACCTTTGTGTTCCTCTTACCTAATATTTTGGCAATCTTATCAATGATGCTCCAAATCTAAGGAAGAGTAACTCGAGGGTCATCATTACTTGTATTGTGTTTTTTTCTTTTTCTCTCACATCACACCTCTTGGATTGTCTCTTCAATCTAATGTTCACTATATCCATTCCCTGCAAGGACCTTTCTAATATCGTTAATTTCTTTTTCTAGGTGGTTAGGCTATCTGATATCTTTATTGCTTGAGTCGCTAGTGTGTCGATTACCTCAATATTTTGTGTGGGTGGTGATGTCACTCCATCGCATGCACGTATTTTTTAATATGTATTATTTTTTCCTGTATACCTAGTGGGCCAAGGATCCATATTGATTCCCTAAGGAAAGCATAGATCTAAGAAGGGCAAACGTTTGTTCTCCCCTTTTTCCACTATAAACTTAATGTGTTTAGATTGGTTATTCAAATGATTTGTGAATTCTTTCAATTTATTTCTCACATGTGAACAATAACTATAGGTCTACATCATCCACATATTTGAGCCACCACTTAGGTTTCAGAGGGAAAGAATCGATTTTCTTCTTCTCAAAATACTCCATAAAGAGGTTGGCAACAAGAAGTAAATGAGGAGAACCCATTGCAACACCCTCTGTTTGCTCATAGATTTCCTCATAAAAATTGAATTTTGATGATATGAGGTAGATTTCCATCAAACGCAAGTTCTTGGTCTAAGACATTTCTTATAACCTCCATAGTTGCTTCATTGATTAGAATCTTCATTAAGAGAGAGACTACATTGAAACTATTAATAAATCATCCTCCTCAATCTTCTAATCTTTCACCATGTTCACAAAATGAGTAGAATCTCTTATGAATGATGAGGTGCTACCTACAACAGGTTTACATTTTTGTTCCAAGTATTTCATGAGCTCATAGGTAAGCTGGAGAACTAATTTCGTTTATAATGGGCCTTAGTAATTTTCCATTTTTATCGATATTTGGTAGACCATAAATGCATTATGTTATCAAGTTGCTAGGGTGAGACTCTTTTTAGTATTGTCATCCATGGATGAGTTATTGATTGCCTTAGAAAATTCTTGCATAATCTTGCCCATGGGATCTTTCTCCAGCATTTTGTAGCTTCCACTGTTGATAGGTGATCGTTCATTCTATAATTATAATCTTTGATTTTCATTATCACTATTGTGTTACCTTCATCTACCATCAAGACTTTATCATTGTCAGTGTTCCTCAATTCCTTGAGAGCTATGGCTTCTTCTCTAGAAACATTCATTTTTGGAGGTTTTGCATTTTTTTGGGCGATGACACATTTTTTACGAATGTGTTCAGCGATATTATCAAGCAAAATTTTGACTGTGTTTTTGACACAAAAATAATGTCTTTGAAGGGAATCCTCCTATGGCTACATCAAAGTTGAATCATTTCTCCAAAAAACTCATGGTAGTGTCATTGCAATGCATATAGATTCTTTAGAAAAACATAAATTAATCAATGGCTCATACACATAGTACACAAAGATTTACGTTTTAAACCCTTATAACCAGGAGATACCTAGCCTTCCTTGGTGTCACACCTCTCAACTCTTCATTGTATTAATTTCACCATTCGCAATACAATTTATACATAATATTTTAGGTATTTTGTAGCTACCAAAACCCTAATTCCTTAATCTGGGATTAATTTAGAAAACTGCTAAAAATAGTGAAAAACGCTAAAATAGTAAAAACTACCCAAAAAACAATGTTGGGGTGCTACACCGGAGCCGAATGCTCCACGTAACCAGGGGGGATCCTGACCCCCCAATAGGAAAGCACTCGACACACACGACACAAAGAGCACTACTAGGGAGGGATCGTCAGACACAATCGTCAAATCTGACCCACCCCACCACACACATGCAAAGAATATAACACCTACTGAACAATCATTAACCTCAATTCCCACAAGGTTTATAAAGTGGTTCTTTTTTCCCCCAAATGATCATTGTTTGCTTGCAAAGTGATTGAATGTCTTTGTTTTTTTCTCCATGGTAGTGGAAAGAGTTATCTCATCCTTGATAGAAGTCTCTACATCCACTCTAAGCCATAAATCAACACATAATTCCCTAGAAAGAGTTATGATCAAGGAAAATAGACTTTCTGAAACTTTGTTAAGCTCACTCATCCTTTGTCATATGTATGCTCTAATCAGAGTGAGGCATAGATCAATGAGTGATAGGAAAATCCATAGCAATATTGCAATTCCCTTTAACCTTTTTGAATTAAATGTTTTTTGAAAGTTTTTTTGGTTCAAATTTAAAAAGATTTAGGAGCTTTTCCTTATTTTTGTTTATGTATTGAATATTCTTTCTTTTTACAAGAATTTGGTATTACTTTATTTTGATAGTTTTTAGGGTCATTTATTTATTTACATATTTAATGTTTTTTTAGGAATCTTGCAATCATTATTAAACCAGGGACTTGTTAATTGGTTTTTCTTTTTGAAAGACATAATAAAAGAGTACTTGTTTATATAAATTGAAAGCTTCAATGTAAATTTATGATACAATTCATAAATATTGTTTTATTAAAGGTGACATTGAAATTCTTTATTAAATTTTTTTTTTTAAAAAATCAATTTTGGTTTTATAAAAAACTAGGTGAGTTAATTCAATATTGGGAATCTTTTCATTGGGTTTCCTCTATAAGTCTATATTTAGAATTATGAATAAGAGTTTCTAATCCGAATCAATGGTCGTGACCTAACTAGACCCCAAATTGATGTATGAGGACCCAGGTTATTTGTGGGACAAAAAAAACCTACGTGCAATGATTTGACTACTTAGTCTACAGAGGTATACATATCCTACGTCTCTTTAGATTTGGACCTATGACTTCTAGGGAAGACTATTTAGTTTACAAACATATACATACACTACCTAGCTTCAGAGTTGGACCTATAACCTCCAAAGAAAAAACATATATTCTTAATCATTAGGCCACTCATGATATACATATTATTATATTCAAAACAATGAACTTACGACATTTGTCTCACTAAATTTTGATTATTGTCAAACTAGAATTTTTTCCATCAATAAATTGAAGAATTACATCTTTTATGATTTTCTTCTCATAATATAAACTATTATTAATATGTATTAAATAAGAGTCATCTTATGAGATAAAAGCATATATATATATATATATATATATATATATATATATATATATATAACATTTAGAAAAAGACATCAAAACTTCAAATATTAGTGTTTCAAGTACCAGGTGTAGAAGGAATTGATTAATTTTTGGGTGTATTCAAATATTTTTTATGAATTTTTTATCTTATATATGACTTGATTGAATTTTTTATCTTATATATGACTTGATTAATTTTGAGAAATCAATGCTTTTATAAATAAGATTCTTTGAAATTCTAAATATAAAATAACTAATCTTTAAACAATATTAAATCCAAATTTTATTAGCAAATTAAGTCTATTAATCAAAATAATATTGAAACTTTATATAACTTAAACTTATAGTGTAAAGTGAATATAATCTTCTAAAAAGAAATTGACTAAATCAAAATATTGAATCTAATCTAGTTTATTTTGAAGTTAAACATTACTTTCTCACTTTCTCAAATATTTATGCATGATCCCATCATAAACTTCTCCAAATTAATAACTTTTTATATCCATGATTTTTTTAAATCTAAAATTTCAACATTGTCTACAATATATTTAATTTTTGTTGAAGATAATTTAACTAATTACATGATTTAATAAATTTCAGCATTGTCTACAATATATTATTTTTTGCTGGACATAATTCAACTAATTACATGATTTAACAAATTGTAACTTATTGCTTACACATAAACTTAACCCAAGAGTTAAACAACCAATCTCTCAATAAGTACACATTGTTTAATTTAAATCTTCTTTTTACTCAAATATATTTTATATTAAAAAGAATAAACATACAACTCTTTCGAAAATAAATTTTGATTAAACTAATTATTTTACAATACACATATAAATGTATCAAAATAAATTTACCTAAATTTACCTTATCATTTACAATAATGATAATATGTGTTTTCTTGCAAATAACATTTACCTTATCAAATACTAACCAATATATTACATACAATATGTATCTCGCTTTCTCAGTTCTCTTCTATTACCATGTTAACAATCAAGTGACGCCTCTTCCATTATTAATTTCTACTCCTATACTTACTTTCAAGTGACGCCTTCATGCTGGGATCGTCCCATTGGATTGCATCCCACCATACTCTGTCACCCTTTATTACCTCCAAACACTTTAACTTATCCCATCCCCCACGCAATCTCTTCAATTTCGGACAATGAATTACATGGAGAGACTTGAGCATGGGGGGTAACGGTGACGCCCCCTCTCCCAACCCTCCACTTCCACTTGCTGCTGCCACTGCCCCCACACACTTCAACGACTTTAAGTACCACAGACTCAACTCCTCTAGCTTTGGAAAACCCATCCCCAACTCCAACTCCTCCAACTTATCGCATTTTTCTATCCATAGCACTCTCAAACATGGCAACTCCGCGGGGAGCTCTTTCAACTGCTTACAATAGCTAAGTTGAAGGCATGCGAGCTTTCGGAATTCACTAACCCATCTAGGCAGTCGCTCCACATCGCACCTCGAAAGAGTGAACCTTTCCAGATCTTTCATCGCCTGCATATCCTGCGGAAGGTAATCTTGATTTGCATCCTTAAAATACAGCACCAGATCTCTCATCTTTGACCAATTTCCCATAACCCCCTCCTTCACTGGCGATTTTATTTGGACATGGAGAACCCTGAGACGGCGCAAACTTTGCAGGTCCTTTAAACAACCATACTTTCTTTCCTCCGCATTTGCCTCCGCCTCGAAATCCAATTTAATCTTGCTTTTCTCCATCCTCAATCTTTCCAGTGTAACCAATTCCGAGATGCCACGTGGAAGATGGCTCAAGCTTATGCAATGGCTTATGTCGAGGGCTCTCAAACTTTTGAGCTCACTTATCCTCTCCGGAAGGAACCGTAGTTGCCAACAGCCACTAACATTCAAGAATTGAAGCTTCTTCAGGTCACCAATGGTTTCCGGCAATTCACTGATGCCCGTGTCCACTAGTTGGAGGGAGGCTAGATGTTTCAGTTTTCCGATGCAAGGCGGCAGAGACGTTATGCCAGTCCCACCGAGATCAAGGACCTTCAGCGAGGATAACTCGCACAGAAAGTTTTCAGGAACGTCTTTAATACCATGATTCCCCCTTAACAGCAAAACTTTGAGGGACGAGCATGCGAAGGTTGTGGGCAGGGAGTCTAGATGATTATCCACGAGTGACATTCGTTCACAGGCCTTGCCATTGACTTCCTCAACGGGAAAATCGCTCACACTCTGCCCGGCTTTAAAATAACACCTGTGCTGGTCCTCCGCAATGCGAATCGCCATATCACGAAGAACATCGTGTATTTTAACCGACCAAATCCTGCCCGCAGCATCATTCCCTGCCACCTCAATCAGACAACGATCCCTTAGTTGGTTGATAAAACTGTGCGCAGTGTCAGGCAAATAGCTCTCTTCAATGCCTGTGACAAGACCCTCTGCGACCCAGGTGTCTATGACTTCTTCAACCTTGATTTCTCTATCTTCGGGATAAGCTGCAAAATATACAAAACATGGCTTCAAATAATCTGGAAGAACATTGTAACTCCATTTGAGGCGTTGAAATAATTTTTTCTCAATTTCATCGCGTAAGTCATAAAAGGTCTCATCAAGGTTTTGCAGTTGCTGTAAAGCATGCTCCCACTCATGTTGATAACTATGGTTTAACATTGCGGCAGCAATTACATTTATAGCCAGGGGCAAACCCTTGCACTCCCCTGCTATTTTCCTGGCAACGGCTTTAATTTCCTGTGGAACATTCCCATTCCGAAATGCTCGGCTTGAAAACAGCTGCCAACCCTCCTCTTCCGACAGCGGTTTCACGCTTGTGGTCTTATCCACTCTCATTTGGGCACACACGTCTCTTCTCCGAGTGGACAGAACAATTTTAAAAGCTGTGTCATTCAATGACACACCTAGGCTTTCAAGATCAAGAGTCTCCCACATGTCATCCAGTATCAAAAGATATCTTTTATCCTTCAAATAAGAGCACAGCACATGATTTCGCTCTTCCAAATTGGATTTATCTATTACTTCTGGAAGATCTAACTTTAATCTTTTAGCAATGACATTTTGCAGATTCGAGATATCATAACCTTTGGAGACAGTTACCCAAATGATCAGCTCAAATGATTGGCATACCTTGTGGCTGTTGTTGATGGTGTGAAGCAGCGACGTCTTACCGACGCCCCCCATGCCGTACACGCCAATAAGTCGAACGCTGGTATCTTCGGTTAACCACCTTTCAAGCTCCGACTGTGCAACTTCTATTCCATTTCCAAAAAATTTAGGGGTCTGAATCGATATCTGGGTGCGCGGAGCAGGGTCTCCGTATTGCCCGATGGGAGGAAAATCGGGCTCCGCCCTCTCTGACTGGAGTTCAGAAACATTCCGCTTCCAATCTCTGATATCTTTACTGATTCTATAGCGGCAGAAACATTTAGGACAGCAACCGATATAGTTTTCGTGTTGCTGGTGAGTCTCGTACTCAGTGCCAATAGACTGAGATCGTTCTTTTAGCTTTTCCGCCTCCTCCAGCCAAGCCTTCACTGTTCTTTTAGGGTTCTGTTGCGCTTGATCGAGCTCCACTTTTATCTCATGTATTTTATTGTCCAGATTTTCAACATCCTTTTTCATCTGGGTGACAGCCTGACGCAAAAAAATGACCGTTTTCACCTTTTCAAGAACTTTGTTCCAAAGGCAGCTCAAAACATTGCTCAAGGCATTGCCTGCACATCCAGTAGCAATACTTTCACACGCCATTGGCTTCACGAGAATAACAAAGCGTGAGGTCTGGCAAAACTAAATAAACAAGTGAGTCTCAAATCACACGGGCAAGGCTCTTCCACCGACTAAATCACCAGCAAAATTAGGATTTCATGTCGCACAAATTGGGCAAAGGCTAGGCAGATGTACTCTCGAGCTGAATGCATCCCCAAGTAGCCAACCATTATTATCTCTTTATCTTGTGGTTCTTGTTCACCTGGTTTCCACATTAATTTCGAGAGAAAATCGCAATAGAACAGCTGGAAAGCAAGCTGATTTGACAGCCATTAGTACTCGACAGCTGTGAAGCAACTCGGCTTTAGACAGTCTGCAACGGAGGAGCTAATTGCGAGAGAAAATCGCAATCGAAGAGCTGGAAAGCAAGTTGATTTGACAGCCATTAGTACTCGACAGCTGTGAAGCAACTCGGCTTTAGACAGTCTGCAACGCTGGAGCTAATTGCGACAGAAAATCGCAATCGAAGAGCTGGAAAGCAAGTTGATTTGACAGCCATTAGTACTCCACAGCTGTGAAGCAACTCGGCTTTAGGCAGTCTCCAACGGAGGGACCTCACAAAAAATTTCCCATTATGAATGAACCATCGTTCAAACTGTCCATTCTTGACGCTCGGCATGAAAGGACAGAGCATTATTGAATTTGACAATATCACTCCATACAAATAGATCAAAATTATTTACCTCTTCAGAAAGAAATTCAATTCAATAATTACCGCCTCAAAAACATAATTATGGAAACCTGCGTTTGGGTATTTTTTGCGAATAATTTATGGTTAGAAACCTGCGTTGGGTATGTATCTACCGACAAGATCTACCTACAAAATTCCAACTTTTCCAAAATGGTGTTCATGGATATTTCCCGTGACGGAGATAGAATAGGTATGAGTGAAATACATTGAAACATAAACAGAAATGATCTTTAATGGTTAGTGAAATATATTTATATAATGGTTGGTTATGAAGTAGAGGTGAGTAAAATATATTATGATATAAATGGTTAGGTTTAATTAGTTTGCGTTTTAATTTTTACCATAGATTTTATTAAATAAACTTTAATAGATTTTATTAAATGAACTTTGATTGGTGTATAAAATAATAAAGATTAAAATCTATATACATTTTTATAATCAAATTATTCATTATAAAATTTATATTTTTCAAATAATTATTATAAATATAGAATTTGATTTTTCTAAACATTATATTAATTATTGTTTAAATGGATGGAACCATTTTAACCATTCAAAAAATTCAAATTGATGTAATCACTTTTTTATTCTTTACACAATTATCAATAATATTGATATGATTTTCAATAATGCATTTCTTCTCAAATTGTTAGAATTTTATGATTGTCCAGAGATAAAAGTAGATCATGGTGCAAGGTCAAACCCTACAATCCCAAACATGGCTACAAAACCAAGCTTTTAAGATCAAAATGTAGCGCATATAGAAACACATGTTTACACATACATAAATTCTAGATGCCATAGAATAGATGAATGAAATGACAATATATAATGCAACAAAAATTCAATAGAGAAGGAAAGCGCTGAACCAAAATCTTGATTGGATGATAGGGCTAAACTTGACATGTGGGTTTATAGTTCGGAGGCTTAGTCAAGCTCTTACAATTGCAATGGATGAATATCTAGTTGCAAATCATCCTACTCCAAAGAATCGCAAACTGGATAGTTGCCTTGTTATTCTCTTTTTGTAGTTCAATGGAGTCGAACCCCTCTTCAAGCCTATTGTGTTTGGAAATTACATTTCCACACTAAACCTAAAAGAAGAGAGGAAGATGGATTTACTAGAAAGTAAATGACAAAGCAATCACACAGTACACATAGATTTTACCCTTAGTAACCTACTGCTAAGGATTAGCATGGAGATCATTGATTAGCTTCTACAATATTATAACATGCCTTATTTATGTTGAATTTGATAATTATTGTCTTATGATATTGTTATCATAGAATAATTACAAACTGAAAATCTCAATTGAAAATAGTATGTAAATATTGTATGAGATGATATGAGATAATATAAGATGATACGAGATGATATAAGATGATATATTACAATTTAGGGCCCCGACATATATACTTGAGGTGAGTGCCCTTTCATTAATGGACATGTGTTTTCCATTAATGTCTTTTCATTAATTAATTAATTATTGATTATTGATTGTTGATTTTATATTTATTTATTATATTATAAATATATTATTTATATATTTATAATATAATATAAATATATATAGAATGTTTGCAAGATGTTGAAACGTCAACACTCCCTCTCAGCGAGGGATACATTCTGCATCACACCAAGCTTGTCTCTGAAGTATACAAACTTCGCCCTAGACTCATGACACATCTATGTCAATCATGGGAGATGTCTCTCTCCCACCTGAACCTAAGGGGGAACTCCCTCCACGGCTCTCCCTCTGAGCGAACTAACTCTCTCTGAGATCAGGCTCACTCTGGGTTCGCATGTGATAGCATCTTGAGTCTTTATCACTCCTAGTCAAATCAGCATGACTAAGGAGAAATACTGCACCTTGGACATTCTTCACTAACAAAGCTCCATGAGTGAATGTATCATTTTCCCTTGGTCAAATCAACATGACCAATTTGGGAGAATGTTTGCCTGATGTTGAAACATCAACTAGCATCTAGCATCTCGAGTCTTTATAATCACTCCTAGTCGAATCAGCATGACTAAGGAGAAAGACTACACCTGGTCCATTCACCACTAGCAAAGCCTCATGAGTGAATGTATCATTTTCCCTTGATCAAATCAACATGACCAATCTAGGAGAATGTTTTCTCAATGATGAAACATCAACTAACATATAGCATCTCAAGTCTTTATCACTCCTAGTCAAATCAACATGACTAAGGAGAAAGACTACACTTGGGCCATTTACCACTAGCAAAGCCCCATGAGTGAATGTATCATTTTCCCTTGGTCAAACAGGCATGACCAATCTAGGAGAATATCTACCCAATGATGAAACATCAACTAGCATCTAGCATCTCGAGTCTTTATCACTCCTAGTCAAATCAACATGACTAAGGAAAAACACTACACCTGAGCCATTCACCATTAGCAAAGCCTCGTGAGTGAATGTATCATTTTACCTTGGTCAAATCGGCATGATCAATCTGGGAGAATGCCTGCTCGATGATGAAACATCAACTAGCATCTAGCATCTCGAGTCTTTATCACTCTTAGTCAAATACACATGACTAAGGAGAAATACTACACCTGGGGCATTCACCACTAGCAAAGCCCTATGAGTGAATGTATCATTTTCCCTTCGTCAAATTGGCATGACCAATCTGGGAGAATGTCTGATCCATGTTGAAACATCAACTAGCATCTAGCATCTCAAGTATTTATCACTCGTAGTCAAATCAACATGACTAAGGAGAAAGACTACACCTGGTTCATTCACCACTAGCAAAGCCCCATGAGTGAATGTATAATCTTCCCTTGGTCAAATCAGCATGATCAATCTAGGATAATTTTTGCCCAATGTTGAAACATCAACTAGCATCTATCATCTCAAGTCTTTATCACTTCTAGTCAAATCAACATGACTAAGGAGAAAGACTACACCTAGGCCATTCACCACTAGCATAGCCCCTTGAGTGAATGTATCATCCTCCCTTGGTCAAATCAGCATGACTAATCTAGGATAATGAATGCTCGATGTTGCTAATTGGAGAACCATCAACATCCCGGGCCATTCACCACTAACATATCCCTGTGAGCGAATGTATCATCCTCCCTTGGTCAAATCAACATGACCAATCTGGGAAAATGTTTGCCTAATGCTGCATCTTTATCTTGCAGATCCATTTGGAAGTCACCACTGACTTCTGCTCAGGTCTCAGCACAATCTCCCACACATCATTATTCATGATGGACTAATACTCTTCCATCATAGCATCCTTCCAAACTTGTTGGTTTGTTGCCTCCCCATAACTAGAAGGTTCATAATCAATGATGTGACTCATTAATTCCATATAAATCGAGAATCTCTGAGGTTGTTTTCTCTCCTTGAAAGTACCACTGGAAGTTGCATGGCCCTTTACATCATGTAAAGTGTCACGAATCCATGTTGGTCTCTTTCTAGTCAATGCAACATCTCTAGGTAGATCCATTTACTCTATTGACTCCCCCTGATAGTCTAAAGGATGAACAACTGAGCAAGAGAGATATGTACCCTTATCCTTCAGAGCCTTCTGCTCCTCACTATCGATCTCCATGTGAGACTCTTTGGACCTCACATCCTTAAGGAAACCACGCCCTGTAATTAGGCAAATCTCAACCAAAGGGAATGTGGTCGCCCTGTGTGCATAGACCACTCGCGACCATGACTTTGGTTGCTCTGTGTGCACATGCCCCTCGTGACCACAACTTTGGTCTATCTATGTGCATAGGCTGCTCACGACCACGACCGTACAATTGCAAAAAATAAAAGATTTGAAGCAGATCTATCATATCTGGCACTGAAAGATTTAAACTAGCTTCGAGAAAGAATCTGAAAGATCTGCTACCATGTTGAATTTTTTGATTTTCATATATGATGATTATTGTCTTATGATACTGTTATCATAGAATAATTCACACTGAAAATCTCAACTGAAAATAGTAAGTAAATATCGTATGAGATTATATGAGATGGTATTGTATATGAGATGTTATATGAGATATGAGATGATATATTACAATTGAGGGCCCTGACATATATACTTGGGTTGAGTTCCCTTTCATTAATGGATAAGCCTTTTCCATTAATATCTTTTCATGAATTAATTAATTATTAATTATTGATTTTCTATTTATATATTATAATATAAATATAAATATATATAGAATGTCTACCGGATGTTGAAACATCAACAATTTATAGGCTTTACAGTAGGAAAAACCCTAAAGAAAGGCGCCCAAAATGTTGATGATTGCAGCTTCATGAGACATCCTCCATATCGTACTCCTCTGGATTGAGTTGAGATGATCTATGAGAACACCTATGTGATAGGTGAGTCATACTCCTCTGGACTGAGTTGAGATGACTTGTGTTGGTCTCTTTTCGTGCTCCTCTGGATTGAGTTGAGATGACTTGAGATGGTCTCTTGTCGTAATCCTATGGACTCAGTTGAGTTGGCTTGTGATGGCTCTCCAGTTCGTACTCCTATGGATTTAGCTGAGTTGATTTGTTTGAGAGTGACGTCCCTTGTGGTTGAGAACATGTGTACTTGTCCCTAGTGGCAGATCACTAAAGGATGTGTGTGAGACCACTTTCTATATTCTCAAAGAGTAAGACTATTGTAAAACCCTAATTTGTATTGTGAAGGGTACAAGTCGGCCCTATTATGTAAAGATAATTAATATCATGTAAAATATTAATTATATTATTGAGTTGTACAAGTTGGCCCTATTGTGCCAATAGACACATCTATTTGATGAGTTAGGTCATGTATTTATTAAAGAGATACATCCCCATTGTGGATCATATCTCATTCACTCAATGCATTCACTTGGAGATCTGAAATTTGGTGTGCACTTCTTATGCGCTAGCTTTCTTGGTCATAGAGCACCCTCTTGTGTGCATTAGGGTTTTGTCTTAAGGGCCACCTTTGTTGGCATCAATATTTTCGGTGGAGAGGGTTCTTCTCTTGGAAATATAGCAAAGGGTTGTTGTTTTTTTCCCTTGGTTGAGAAGGGTTTTCCCAGGATAGCTTCTTGTGTCTTGTGCATGGTTATTCTTCTTATGATCTTGGTTACTGCAACTATTGTGTTGTTTCATTGTTTATGGTTCAAGTTCATGCTAAATTGAAAATAAACTACATGTTCTTGAAAAACCATTAAATATTTGGCTCTCAGCTCTTTTATTATAGTCGTTCACCCCCTCTTTTATTAATATTTGGTTCACCCCCTCCTAGGCTATGTCCACAAATATTTGGCTCTTAGCTCTTTTATTATAGTCGTTCTATCACTATGGCGGTGCTCGCTTACAACTCTTCCCCGTCGGGTAATATCTATATGAGGCAGACTAGATCGCACCAGGCTCCTTAGCCTATGATCTAACCCTCAAGATCTACCCTCATTTGTCTTCTCTAACTCAATAGATTATACAAAATAGATCATACAAAAAATATCACACATCGCAACAACTCATAGATAACTAGCTAATCTCAATAATACTCTGAACCTCGAACCCCTCTATGATACCTAAGTATCTATATTTATACGTTTCTGGCTCTTCATCCATTACAATACATTACCAAAACCCTAACCCTAACATCATTAGGTCTTCCCTACATGCGCACGTGATGTTCTTCCTTCCAGCTGCCGCTTTCCTCGTGCATGTTTTCTTTCCCAAATTCGCCTGCTTCCAACACATGGTCTGGTTGACTTGACGAATACTTGTCGAGTTAGTTTGAATCGACTCAACCCGAGGTGAGTCGAATAGAGTGGAAGTCGAGTCAACTTTAGGAACAACAAATGTTTTGCATCTAGTTGAGTCGACATTCCCCAACAACTTGTATAGGCTTCCAATCTGTAGTCCTTTCATTAAGACCATCACACCTCTAACTGTTTTTCACGTTTCCTTCTGAAATAGAGTATGCACTCTTGGATCACTCATATTGCTGACATATATTAGGTTTATTTCCAAACATGGAATATGTAGTACACCTGGAAGGGTTCTACTTCTCCCATCCTGCAGTATCAATCAGACTCTTCCTCGTCCAACAATTTTGGTTGTTGAGTCTTCCCCTAAGAACACATATCCCCTTTCTGTTGGAGCCGGAGGTCACTCCTGAATTTCTTGCAGGAGCAGAGCCCGACGCCCATCAGTTTAATGTCACGATTTGTTTTAAAAGGGGTGATCAAATGGAAGGAAACTCGGAACAGTATCGTCTCAACTCAGAAACTAGGCCAGGCATGCATGAACAAGTGAGGTCTTGATAAACTCCAAACAGTGAGTTGCAGTAAAAGGGTGAGTAGGGGGAAGACTTGCAAGAGAAGAGTGTGCAGGTCTATCACAAACATCCGGTTAGTAACAGACTGGAGAAGAAAGCATTCGAACACAAGATCCTCTTACATTCAAACACAGAACACCAGAGGGCACAACAATGTCACAACAAATCCTTTATCATAACAAGATTGTTCAGTCCACGCGAATCCTTCGACTGTAAAATCTCTAGCACAAGACGAAACAAAGATGGAAAAAGGAGAATTGTTTGTCATAAACCAAGAAGTCTCAAACAAAGAGGCATAACCAGGAAACCAGAATGTTTACTAAAACTTTACAGTCGGGAGCTTAGCTCTACCATCGATAGATACAAAAATGGCCAAAATGCCTACATATACTCAAAACAACAACAGCGGCGAAACCAAGATACTGCATTGAAAGCTTTGCGTCTGCATGGCTTCTGACAATTCTGTAGCCGCAATCTTTGAATGGTCGTGCAACTTATGGCAGATGCGATTGATCTTCTGACAATTTCATCGGCGAATCAACGTGCCTTTAATTCATTGCCGGACCTTCCCATTATGGCTGAGGCAATGTCTAACCACCACCAACCGCTTCAATAACTGCTTTCTTGGGATCGAGGATGATCTGGCCAACTCAGCACTTTGGGATGTAGAAGACTTCTCGCGCTGCCACCTGGAATAACTAAATGGCTTGAAGGATGGGTATGGAGTCCAACGCGGAGGATGGGGCGCATGACAGGAATGGTGGCGCCGGACTATGTGGGCGTGAAGGAAGTGACGAGGTGTGCAAAGGACGACAGAGGAGGGCGCATGGCGGAGGACAACAGGTGGAAGGGGGGGAAAGACAAGAGACAACAGACTCACTCTTTGGCGAGAGGCTGACATGGAAAGGAACGGGACACATGGCAAGTAATGAGTGGATGGTGAGAAGAAGGGAGGACCACACGGACCAAAGAGGGGAGGTGGATGGATGACACATGGCAGCAGGGGAAAGGCGAAAAGGAAGATGACATGACGGGAGAAGGGCCCACGCTGGCT
>SNQJ01S0042220.1:0-17222 GCA_010110895.2 Picea sitchensis | reverse complement strand
CGTCGTTGATCCGGGCGCGTGAATCCCAGCCATCCAAACTTAATTTTTGTCTAACACAGACACATTCGCACCCAAAACTTAGGACAAATGGGTTTTAACCCTTTCTTTTGCATTCTAACCCCTTTACAAGAAATATCGCTAACACTTTCATATCATTAATATTTGTAGAACCATTCTGTATGTTGTGTCATATGAAAGGACGCTCCTAAGTTGATCAACCAAGCATCTTGATCTGACTCTGTACTAGTCGATGCCATATACACATCGCCTGCTTTTTTTGGAGTAGTATTTCTCTCATTCAACTATCTCTCATCGGATCCTCATGTACTGATTTCCATTTCCTTCGAATTGTAGTCCCTTTTATAATGCCCAGCTTTACTACATTTCCAAAATCTTCTCATAGATTAAACCAGGAATTTAGATCTACCATTTGACTTAAACTTTCTAATGGAGAATTTTCCTTTATCTTTGTCAATCGGTCGACCTCTCACCACTAATGCATCTTTGGTCAATCCTTCCATGTCCTTCTTTCTCATTTCTTCTGAAAATAGAGATGCAACCACATCTTCTAGCTCTAATGTGATTGAATTACTCCCTATAGCCATGACTAAGTTATCTCAGGAGTATGAAAAAGAACATAATAGGTTAATACATTTCTCCTTCTCATTGATTTTGATATACACATACAATTATTGACTTATGATGGTATTGAATGCATTCAAATGCTCAGTTGTTTAACTATCATCACTCATCCTTAGAAGATACAATTTATTTATAAGGAAAAACTTATTTACCATGGATTTCGATTGGTACAAGCTCCCTGACTTGTCCCACAGTTTATTGGTCGAGTCTTCTCTTGAGACATTCAACAACAACAAATTTGCAAGACAAAGTCTAATTGTACCCCTTTCCCTTCTTTCGAGTTTCTCCCATTCTTCCCTCAACATACCTATCGGAATGGTACTTGGACAAACTACTACCCATTGTTCTTGATCTACAAGGAGATGTTCCATTTTCATCTTCCAAAGCTCAAAATTCTGGCCATTGAATTTCGATCTCTATTCTTGAACTACTTGCCATTATTTCAAACACAACTTTAAATATCTCTAACGTATGACTCTTACTTGACCTAGGGTTTATCTCATATTCATGATTGTCAAACCAAGCTTAGATACCACATGTTAGAAAATTACATTTCCACACTAAACCTAAAATAAGAGAGGAAGACATATTTAAACTAGAAAGTAAATGACAAAGAAATCACACAGTACACAAATATTTTACCCTAGAAACCCAAATGGGAAAACCAACATTCCTTGAGCGTCTTTCTCTCTTATTGTCGCATTCATTCAGAATGGAAGGTTACGTGCCTAACCTTGGTCTACACCTAAGACACAATCAACATCATACCTTATTACTTCACACAAGAACAACCTTGTAGCCAAATCAACTTACATCTACATGACCAATAACCTACTGCTAAGGATTAGCATGAAGATCATTGATTAGCTTCTACAATATTACAAGACACCTTATTTATAGGCTTTACAGTAGGTAAAACCCTAAAGAAAGGCACCTAAAAGAAGTTACAGATCCATGTATATCACTGATCAAGATGGATATCGGTGGCCACCCACCTTTTCCAACTAGCTCAAAATAGTTTTCTGACATTTTTGGCAATTTACTATTTTTAGCAGTTTTTACTTCTGGGGCCATTTTGAGGGCCTAAATGAAGGTTTTTCAGTATTGAGCTTCTTAATGATAGTTTAAGGCATGACTGAGCCCTGAAAATGAATCCCCTTGGCGATACCTTTCCAACGGGCTATCACACGCCTAAAACGGAGATCGTAGGCAAAAGTTACGACCCCGGGAAGTTGATGTACTAGCTTACCCAAACGGGGCCCACATGACTTTTGGCGTTTCATCTCCTAGGCTTAGGTTTTTGGATGTCTAGGGTTTTTGGAATTCTTGCTTATTGTAAAAAGGCCTTCAGATCCTCATTGTAACCTTCTTCTTGCGAATGCGCACTGCCGTCACATCTCTTCTCAGAGATAAGCCGCCACCATTCCAACAAGCTTGTTTCCGCTGCATTTTACAATTTCAGCTTATTTTGTTATTGAATAGAAAACTGGTTTTACTATATCTCTGTTATTTTGTGTTAAGCACCTGTTAATAATCTATATTCATTTCATTCTTCTCATAAAATCCAGATCACATTGGCTACAAATCTCGTGAATCTCAGGATTTTGTTACAGTTGACTACTAGTCGGGTTACCAGTCGACCTCCATTCGATCTTCAGTCGGTTGCCACACACCTCCTTTCTACCTTTTGTCGGCTGACCTCTCGACTTGTTGTCAATCACTTCGACTTCAAATTTTCTGGTCGATCACTTCAACCTCACCTTTCACTTCCAATCGATCCACCTCGACTCAACTTTCACTACAAATAATATAACAATCCAACATATTGATCCCATTTATAATTTCTCCTCTACCTATTCGTTTATGGTAGAAGTCAATTCATTTCTACATCAATTCAAATTCACCGACAATCCCTCTTGGAATTCCCATCTACAATGTGCTATTAAATTCCCTTTAACTGTTATGATTTTCCCCATCTCCTCAATGGTGGCAACACATGGTTCCTTTGTAGTGAAGGAACAAATGATGTTTATTGATTTGTAGAGGTGCGTAGGTATTCTGTAGCCAAGGAACAAGACAAGTTGTTGATCTAAACATTTAACTCATCCACATGAATTTCATATACCGACCCCCGCCTAATCTCAACCCCTGAGACATCTAACTCAAAAATTAAGTGAAAGGGGAATCAAATATTTTTTGTTAATGCCAATTGTTCAATGCCAAGGATGCTCTTGGATTAGACATCCTCGGTAAGAAAACTGTGAGCATCCATCTAGGGTTTACCCATGTTTAGACCTATTTTGTAATGTATAAATAGATATCTAGGCGATGTAAGAAGGGGCTGCTAGTCAGTTGTAAGTGTATGCTAAGTGAAAATGTGGGTTGTAAAGGCTCTGTGCATGCTTGCAGAGCTAAGGGAAAGTTCTTGTAACAGACTATGGAAGTCTTTGTGTTATAACGCGAGGAAGAAGGATCTAGCGAGGTGCGCAGATCTCCTGTCTTAGGCGGAGTAGGATTTTGGTGGCTCTGTGCTTGTAACCGATTGACTGAAGACAATAAAGAAGAAGAGTTGGTGGATGTATCCCCATGGTGGGGGTGAACCACGTAAACATTGTGTTGTTCTACTTTGTTCTTGTCTTGATGTGTTTATGTCTTCTCTTGCTAAGTACTTTGATAAAGATAGATAAATATGCTCATTCTTTGTGCTAATGATGTGTAAGAATGTTAGATCTGACCTATATGAATGTGCTTAGTGCTCGATTTTCTATACCTAACCTACATGTTTATGATAAAGTGCTAAAATTCATCAGATCTGAGTGAATGATACAATGCCCTGTTCTACCCGCACAGTAGAATAGTGGTTGAATATTGGGGAATTGTCGGTGTTAAGTGCTCTGTTAGGTATTATAATCATAGATCTATGTCCCATCTAAGGTTGCAGACATCTGAGTCCTGCAACCACCCCTGCCTCTACCTCAGGTGAGACTTCATTTGCTTCGCAGGTGTTGTCGAAAGGGCTGGTAGTTAGGGTTTTGTTCTTGTAGCGTTGAACCCTGGGTCTGCCCCTGTGCCAAAAAATGGTTCCATTGTCAGGACCTGGAACTGTGATTGCTGGGAACTCAGGAATAAGAATCTTTGTGAAAAGATTTGATTTGAAATTATGGAAGCTCTGTGCATAGATCTATTGCTCTAGTGCGCAATACTCTACTAGTTTGGCAAGTTCTGTGCTAAGGAAAAGAAGTCTAATCTGAAGAAAAGAGGTAAGATTCAGAAGCTTTGTTCCCTAAGAAAGGTAAAAGTGAGAATTCTTGATTAAATTAGGTAAGATCTGAAAGCTTTGCGCTCTGATAAAGATAAGAATAGTGAAGAAATTTCTAGATCTGAAAGCTTTGTGCTCTGTAGAAGTAAGATTAGTAGGAATTTTTTGTTTCAAAGTATGAATCTAAGTATGTTTGATAGATTATGTCATAGCCTGAAAAATAGGGTAGTAATATATGAAAGAGGATTTGATATGAGTAGATATGATAAGAATAGTGAAAAATATGTTATACCTATGCATAGAAAGGATATTTGGACTAATAAGTGTATGCAGGATCCTAGAGAGATTTGTTTGCAGGTTAGCTACCGTGATCCTAGTGCGCAGTATAGGAAAGGCTAGGGATCATTTAAACGAAAGAGAGGATTAACCCTCTATTACAATTGCAGAAGACCGGGGCATCTTGCTAAGGAATGCCTCGGGAGAAGACCTAGTTGTCTTTGTTGTAAAGCTATGGACCATGAAGTATTGGATTGTCCTAGAATGATTACTAAGCTTGAAGAAATGAACATGAGACAAGAAAATCATAAGGCGGATCCAGAAGCTAAGATTATGATAGAATCCCAGAAAGAATCAGAGACTATATTACTACAAATAAAAGAAACCTAGAATGCTCACCGACATGTCAACTTATTAGAGATATTCACAGAAAAAGAATGCCTTGAAGCAAGAATAAGAGACTTTGACATTGACTGTGTTCTGGATGAGGAAACACAGGTAAATATTATGACATAAAGAACTTGGGAACTTTTAGGGAAGCCTGCTATGACTCCTTCCTTGGGAGGAATAGGGTTATTCAGAGGAAAAATGGTGAACCTATGTGGAAGGCTCGCTCAGATACCTATGTGGAAGGCTCGCTTATATACCTATGAGTACAAATGGAACTTTGACAAAAGAATATTTTTAGATTATTAAATTTATTGAGGACATCGCCCCATTTACCATGTTACTAGGAAAACCTTGGATTGACAGAGATCAAGCCAGACGAAAGGAAGAAGAAGGAGTCCTAGAACAGAAGAAGCAAGAATTAAAAGAATTCATGACTAGAAGGATCACACACTTGATTGAAGAACAAAAGAAAATATCAAATCCATTTAACACCAGAGACCCAGATGTCGAAGTTGCAAGAACACTAGAAGAACCATAGAAGATTGAAGTACCTACCCCAGATAAAGAAGAGGTATTACCCCTGAACCCTAGGAAAGAATCTCAACAGCGCGAAGTAACTATGTCCAAAGAACATAAGAATTAGAATGGGAAAAGGACTATTCAGACGAAGCTCACTGGAAAGAAGGCTAGAAAGCTAAGTAAGAAGAGAGCTAAGATCAAAAAGTTGCAGAAGGTTCCAGAGGGAACTTCGCAGATGAAAAATTTGCAGAATTGGAGCTTCGCCAGGATATCATAACAACGACACATGGCACTTCGTCGGGGCGAAGCAATATAGCCATTGGGCACGTTATATCTGTTCGATCGATGCTTCGAACGAGAAGAAAGGAAATTATGGTTCGTCATCAGACTGTTGGACCACGCCATAACAGACATAACAGAGTTAACGAAGGATTCATACCCGTTGCCGAGTTACCTATTTGTCCCATCGCGCTACACACAGAGAAATTTTTTTCCAACTGAGGGTTTGAGCCCGCAGACTAAGATTATTTTGCACAGTGATCAGTGCACTCTTGATGTTTATCCTATTGCAATGTCTAGATTTATTCCCCGAACCCGAGATTGTTAACCCCGAGTGTGTATGTCAGACGAATTGATCGTTGTAGAGAAAGTTGTTGGAGAAGTTTTGATCAACCTCATGATTGAAAGAGTCATGTCGATGTCTGCAGGAATACATGCTTCATCCACGAGAATAGTGCAAGCGTCTCTGTCAACTGCTCGCGGAGCTGGACCATCCCGATCGTCAGATGAAAAGTGAACTAAGCACAAGGATGACTTAGCGAATGCTAAATTGATCCCGACCATATTACCCACCTATCTACCACCTTTGAGTGGCACAATAAATCGAGACAACGTACCTAGATATTTTGAGTACGCCTTGGTCACTGCGTACCTCTCGAAGGGAATACGCGTAGTTCGAGAAGACCAAGATAAGATTGCGGCATTGAAGTTTAACGACTTCGACCTCGGTGACCAAAAATTTTACAACATGATCGCCCCACATAAGTACCTGACCAGAACAAAGGGAAATAATTCTAAGATAATCCTTCAGTCATGGACCCATAACCTCGTGCAGTCCACCCTGCTGAATGTCATGAAGATCCCTCACTTTGGAAGACACGAGGAGGTGAATGCCTATGTCAAGTTGTTGCTATCTTGTTACCATGGAGGTTATTTGTGGTTAAACCATCACATAACAGTTGATCCGACGATGATCAATCAGATCATGGGCTTAAGTATGCAAAGATCCGACCCACAGGATTTCTACCCTAGAAAAACCATGGATCACGCTTTAACACAAAGGATCAAGGAAACCTATGGAGATGTCGAGAAGGGAACGTGAGGCTACAAGGTAGCTTCTATCCAGAGCAACGCAGTGAGCCTCGTCTGTCAATTGATTGCAGGGAAATTAGTACGAAAAAACCGACCCACCCAAGTCACTGGTTTTGTAGTCGACCTCGCAGGGAAGTGCGTAGAAGGACTTTAGATGAAATCGGTGAAGTACCTGGTGAACCAATTAGAACTCGACTGCAGAGAAGTGCAATATCAAGGGTACAAATTTCATTTCAGCTGGCTATTGATCCTGATCGCTTTTATTTCCTGGGAGATGCCAGAAGGTGCGACCTTCCCGAACATCAAGCCTTTCAAACCATTGGCCGGGATGTTGGCCCATGGGTTTACCCATGTTTAGGCCTATTTTGTAATGTATAAATAGATATCTAGGCGATGTAAGAAGGGGCCGCTAGTAAGTTGTAAGTGTATGCTATGTGCAAATGTGGATTGTAAAGGCTCTGTGCATGCTTGCAGAGCTAAGTGCAAGTGCTTGTAACAGACTGTGAAAGGCTTTGCGCTATAATGCGAGGAAGGAGGATTTAGTGAGGTGCGCAGATCTCCTGTCCTAGGCAGAGTAGGATTTTGGTGGCTTTGTGCTTGTAACCGATTGACTGAAGACAATAAAGAAGAAGAGTTGGTGGACGTAGCCCCAGGGTGGGGGTGAACCACGTAAACACTGTGTTGTTCTTCTTTGTGCTTGTCTTGATGTGTTTATGTCTTCTCTTGGTAAGTGCTTTGATAGAGATAGATAAATTTGCTCATGCTTTGTGCTAATGATGTGTAAGAATTTTAGATCTAACCTATATGAATGTGTTTAATGCTTGATTTTCTAGACCTAACCTACCTGTTTATGATAAAGTGCTAAAATACATTATATCTGAGTGAATGATGTGATGCCCTATTCTACCCCTGCAGTAGAATAGTGGTTGAATATTGGGGAACTGTCGGTGCTAAGTTCTCTGTTAGGTATTATAATCATAGATATGTGTCCCAACTAAGGTTGCAGACATCTGAGTCTTGCAACCACCCCTGCCTCTACCTCGGGTGAGACTTCATCTGCTTCGCAGGTGTTGTCGAAAGGGCTAGTAGTTAGGGTTTTGTTGGTACATTGTTGTAGCATTGAACCCTGGGTCTGCCCCTGTGCCAACAGTTGGCAATGGTGGCAATGGAGAAAAACTGCCCGTCAAGGGTATGTTTCTTGGACACACTTTGTGGTAGAGCTTTATGAATGCTTTGACACTGACACAAACCATTTAGTCCGTTTGAAAAAGTTGAAACAATCTGGAACAGTGGAAGACTTTATAACTGCTTTTGAGCGACTGGATTTTCATACAGAGGGCATGTCTGATGCTTTTTTCTAAGAAATTTTTATCAGTGGCCTCAAGGATTAGATTCGTGCCCATGTCCTCATGGCTCGGCCTCAGAGTTGGGTGGAGGCTACTAAAAGAGCTAAGGAAGCACAACATGTTGTCTCTTCTTAAAACCGTAAACCCTCCTTTATTCCTCGCACTAAACCAGTAAATCCCACTACTCCTTCTGCTCCACTAAAGATCCATAAATTGACCAGGGCTAAAATGGTTAAACCCCAACTCAAAGGCCTTTGTTATAATTGTGATGAAAAATATTTTTTAGGCCACAAGTGTAAGGAACAAAATATTTTTATGGCCATCTCGGAGGATATTTCGGAAGAGGATGTTGAAAATCCCCTTGTGTCCGAGTCACCTGAACCCACTGACATAACCCCTCCCTCAGACCCTCCCGAAGTAGAACTGGTCATTTCCCTAAATTCTCTCATTGACTTCTCTGCTCCCTAAATGCTCAAGCTAATTGGTTACATCAAGCATAGGAAGGTCATCATTCTTGTTGATAGTGGAAGCACCCATACTTTTATTCATCGCCACATTGCCCAAGAAACTCATTGCTATATCCATGCAGTCAATAATTTCCAAATCATGATTGCCAATGTCAGCTCCATGAAATGTGGAGGGCGTCGTGAAATTGCGTGTCTCCAAATTGGTGACTACCACCTGAAATCTCATATGTTTTCTATCGACATGGACGGTTGTGACATTGTGTTGGGTGCAGACTGGTTAAGGACTTTGGGTCCCATTCTCATGGATTTTAAGGAATTAACTATTCAATTCGACCAGGAGGGCCAACACTATAAGTTCCAAGGCATCATCGTCGGTTCCCCTGAGATCATTAGTTCCCATTGCATGGAAAATCTGCTCAAAAAAGGTCATTATGACGTTATTTCCCAACTCCATGCCATCCAAGCAATCGAGACACCCTCTGTGCCGCAAGACCTCCAATCCATCCTCTCTAAACATCAAATGGTCTTTTTCACTCCCCAGGGAATCCCTCCTTCCCGTGGTGTTCATGATCATTCCATTCCCTTTGTACCAGGAAGCCTTCCTCCCAATATCCGTCCCTATCATCACCCCTTTTCCCAAAAAAATGAAATTGAGAAAATGGTTCAAGAACTACTTAACACAGGCGTTATCCGCCCTAGTACGAGCCCCTACTCTTCTCCTGTGGTCATGGTCCTGAAGAAATAAGGTTCTTGGCGCATGTGTCCCGACTTCTGCGCCCTCAACAAACTCACCATTAAAGAAAAATTCCCCATTCTTGTCATTGATGACCTCTTGGATGAATTGAGTGGCACCCAGTTCTTTACTAAACTTGATCTTCGCTTTGGCTACCACCAGATCCGTATGAAAGAGGAAGACATTCCTAAAAATGCCTTTAGAACTCATGAGGGCCAATATGAGTTTTTGGCCATGCCCTTTGGCTTGTGTAATGCCCCCTCCACCTTCTAGAGCCTCATGAATCATGTCTTCCGTCATTTTGTCTTAGTTTTATTTGATGATATCCTCATCTATAGAAAAACTTGGATAGACCATCTTGCTCATGTGGATTGATTTCTCCGTCTACTCTCTCAACACCAACTTTTCCCCAAACAATCTAAATGTGCTTTTGGTGCCTCGAAAGTCGAGTACTTGGGTCATTTTGTTGGCAAGGACTATGTTAGAGTGGATCCTAAAAAGATTCAAGCTATGCAAGACTGGCCGCACCCAAAGACCCTCAAAATATTGTGTGGATTTCTGGCCTTAACAGGTTATTATCACAAGTTTGTTAAGAATTATGGAAAGATTGCGGCACATCTCACTGCACTCCTTAAAAATAATTCTTTCACTTGGACTCCAACAGCCGCTCAGGCTTTTCAAACCTTGAAGATGGCCATGTGCACCACCCCAGTCCTGGCCCTTCCTAATTTCACAAAGACCTTTGTCCTGGAATGTGATGCTTTAGGGAAAGGAATTGGTGTTGTCCTTATGCAAGAGGGTCGACCTCTGGCCTTTACCAGCAAACAACTATGTGAACGGAATTTGGGCAAACCCATCTATGAAAAGGAAATGTTGGCTATTTTGCATGTAGTCAATATTTGGTGCCCTTACCTATTGGGGCAATGCTTCCAAATTAAGACATATCATCAAAGCCTCAAGTATTTTCTGGAACAACGCATTTCCTCCCTAGAGCAACAAAAATGGGTGACTAAGCTCTTTGGATATGATTATGAGATCATTTACAAGGAAGGAAAAAACAATTTGGTTGCGGATGCACTTTCCCGAAAATATGAAGATGAAGGGTCCCTTTTTTTCTCTCTCCTTCATTGTACCAGATTGGCTCCAAGACGTTCGCCAGGAATGGCTACACGATCCCAAAAGTTCGCATCTGATACAACAATTGCAGTCCAATTCTCCAGTTTCCCCAGGGTACTCTTGGCTCCATGATGAGCTTCGATACAAAGGTCGTTTGTGTTTAAGTAAACAATCAAAACTTAAATCCACGGTACTTTCTGAGCTTCATGCTACACCCATAGCTAGGCACTTCGGGTTTACCAAAACCTATGACAGGGTCAAATGTTCTTTTTTTTGGGATGGTATGAAACAAGACATTCGTAATTTTGTGGCTGAATGTGATGTGTGTCAACGCAACAAGGGTGAAACAGTCAAATCTCCTGGCACAATACAATCGCTTCCGATTCCACCTGCTATTTGGCGGGATATCTCTATGGATTTTATTACAGGCTTACCTAAATCGGGAAATAAATTAGTCATCATGGTGGTAGTTGATCGCCTTTCCAAGTATGCTCATTTCTGTGCTCTTCAACACCCATTTACAACATCCATTGTGGCTCAACTTTTCATGGATCAAGTCTTCATACTTCATGGCATGCCGCATTCTATTGTTTCTGATCGCGAGCCAACTTTCACCATCAATTTCTGGCAAGAACTGTTCAAGCTACAAGGCACCCAATTGCATCTCAACACAACTTATCATCCCCATACTGATGGTCAAACTGAAGTTGTCAACAAGTGTTTGGAAACATATTTGAGGTGTTTTGCATTGAAAAAGAAAAATCAGTGGGCTCAATGGTTACCCCTAGTTGAATGGTGGTACAACACTTCATACCATATAGCTACCTGCATGACTCCTTTTGAAGCGGTATATGGAAAAAAGCCACCTTTAGTTCTCTCATATTTACCAGGTGTCTCGAAGGTCCACGCGGTTGACCAAATGCTTATAGTTTGAGAGGCTATTCTCTATACCCTCAAAGAGAATTTGGTCATGTCCCATAACCGCATGAAGCAACAAGCAGATCAAGGTCTCTCTGAACATCAATTTGCAGAAGGGGATCAGGTGTTTCTTCGACTATAACCTTACAAGAAAAATTCCCTCAAGGTCGACCATTGTCAGAAGTTGGCACCCAAATTTTACGGTCCTTAAACCGTTCTCAAGCGTGTGGGACATGTGGCCTATCAGTTATCTTTTCCTAGTCATTCTAAGCTACATCTTGTTTTTCATGTTTCATGCTTAAAGAAGGTGATTGGAACTAAGTGCCAAACTCAAACCAGCCTTCCAAAGCTGGATGAAGAACGATCCATTTGGCTACAACCACAAGCAATTTTGGACCAACGTGAGTGTCGCCTGCGTCAGCGAACCATCAAGGAAGTGTTAGTTCAGTGGAAAGATACAACTCCAACATATGCCATTTGGGAACCAACTACCATTCTGAAGCAATTCCCACATCTCAAGCCTTGAGGACAAGGTTGTTTTTAAGGGGGAGGACATGTTAGGGACCTAACCGCTCTCGTAGGTAGAACATTATATTTAGATGCAATAAATGTCAATATTAATAAGGCCTTGCAATAAGGTAGAATAAGTCGAATGTAAGAAGACCTAATAGAAGCTTCCGCTTCTAAAAGGATCTTCCTCTAGATGGTTCTTTTGATATACATATTTAGTATAAATAGGAGTCGAGGGTATGAGAACCCTAGCTTGGATATTATTGTAATAGAGCTCTTCTCGACTGGAGGTTTCCCCCTCGAAGAGGCAAGTGAACATTGCTCTCAGAATCAAAGTGCTCTTTTTGGTGTTATTCTGATATCATTTCAGTGTTATTGTGGTGTTGTTATGGTTATATTGTTGTTTATCTGCCATTTCTAGTATTTTATTTATGTTTTGCATACTTTTTATATCTAGAATATTACAACAGATGAGGAGGCAGGGTCGTCGGAAGAGAAGCTGCACAGGATAGAGCAGACTATCTAGGAGTATAAGGAGAAAATCAAAGAGCTGGAGGAGCATGTCACACTCACTACTCCTCCAGAATTCAGAGCATAGTGAGAACAAGAGGCAACAACAACTGCAGAGGGCATCGACCAAAGTATTCAGATAGTCATTGAGTTGTTAGAGAAGAGCGCGCAGCTTTGGACTCACCTCATAGAGGATGGGAGCCTTCAGGAACTCCAAGAGAAGGAAAATCAACTCCATGCAACAATGGTGGAGATGAAGCAGAGACAAAAAACAGTGTCACTACCGGAGAAGATCAAAACGATCACCGAGCTGAAGGCCCTATAGTTGAAAGAGAAAGCGCTGCAAGCGCAGAAGACAACAAGAGAGGCATTGTTGGAGCCCCTGCAAGAAAAGGCGGAGCAACTGGTCATGGAGAGTGACATAGGTAAGAAAAGCATTGAGCAGATCGGATCCGAAGGAGGAGATATAGTACAGTCTCCTATCACAGAGCAGGTGGTCACTACTATGGCCAACAAGAGCAGTCAGGCTCAACAACAGTGCCAACGAATAACGAAAATGTATGACGCATTGCAACAGACAGTATCTGAAGTAGGAAGCAAGCAGTGACAGTTTCATAAGTCAGGTAGTGACTTGGGACAAGTCATGATGTCAATGTTGGGGGCCTGTTGGGCGCAGACCCATTTTGGGGAAAAGGCACGACGTGGAGGAAAGACAGTTGGAAGAAAATCATACGAGGCACACATGCAAGAAGAAGGGAAATAGAGACAACTGGCAGGAAAAGTAGCGGACGAAAACACACATGCGGAGGAGAAAAGCGCGCAAGGCCAACATGCAAGAAGACCTAACTAGGTTAGGGTTTTGGTAAGAGAATGTAACGGTTGATGACCCAATAATAGATATAAATAGACACCTAGGAGGTCTAGGGGGGGGTTCGATGTCGTTGTTGTTTTTGTTATGGGTTACTCGCGTGAGATAGAGTAACCAGTCGATAACATGACTATAATCTAATACCTTTTTGTAAGTTGTTGAGTTGTAGGGGAGAATAATAACTAGACCTCGAGGGTTAGATCGTAGGCTGAGGAGCCTGGTGCGATCTAGTCATCCTCATAAAGGCCGAGGAGTCTCTTTTATGAAGGTGTGAATGGAGTTGTAGTGTGCACAACACCATATATGACAGACCCATAATAAAAGAGATGAAGAGCCAAATCTTTGTGGATGTAGCCCAGGAGGGGGTGAACCACGGTAAACCATGTGTTATATGGAATGATTATTGTTTATGTCTTTGTTGTCAATGGTTAGATCTTAGAAGAATGTTTTGATGAGGTAGTTAGATCTGTTGAGTTACATGCATGAATAAAGAACGAAATAATAATTAAGAGAGATGAATGATCACATAGGACAATCCCACATCCCCACTCATTCCCAGGCTGCAAGCACCTGAGCATTGCAACCACCCATAGAACTATTCTCGGGTGAATCACGTTAAAGGTATAACTCAAATAAGCAACCAACACCTATCATTAAATATAAATTGATATTTAATTAATTAAATTGTTGTTTAGTTATATTTATCATTGGATTGAAATACGTGTGAATTATTTTTATTTATTTATGACTCTAGGGAAGAATATTCAATTAAATACAACTAGTGAACATATTTTGTTGGATAACTTTAAAAATAGACATTCAATTAACGAAAGAGCGTTCAAATATGTGGATGGTTTATATACAAGGTGTAATATTTTTGTTAAGTGCCAAGTTTTCAAAAATATTGTTATTCAATAGTGTTAGAATTTATTTATTTTTTAAGAAGTTTTGAAAAATATTGTTTTGATTAACAATATTGTTTTTGTTTTAGAATTATTAAGCAGTTTTAATTTTATGTAAAATTTATAGAGAGAGTTTTATTGGTTATGTTTAAATTTCAAAAATATTGTTTGGATTTTTTTATAAATTTTAATGCTTGTATTTCATTCCACTAATATTTATTTATTAATTTTTGCATTGACTGTTAGGTATCCATGTCTATCTGAAAATAATGGAGGGGTAGGTTCGCTGTTGCTGGGAATAAGTGAGGGGTAGGATCATTATGGAGTCGGGGGCTGTTTCCTGCGGGCCCTAGTTAACAAGCTCGCATGCTTTTCAATGATTTGTTTCATTCCATTGAAAAGCATGAAAGTCATTTCGTACTCAACAGCTGGCAAACAACTAGAAAGCAACTTGACTCGACGTCTCAGAGAGGGCTCAACTTGCAAGCGCAAGATGCTCTTGTTCCACATTAGTATCAAAGTGGTCCCCTTTCGAGTCCAATTATGACGCAATTCTGATCGGAATCAACGTGGATTATGTAGAAACCTCACGGCAGAGAACCAAGAGTCTTCTAACTTGGCCTTCTTCGAAAGGAACTTGAACAATAAGTACTACCACACAATGTGCAAATAGAAGGAATCCCATGAATCAGAGAAAAAATAACCTAGCCCCATAGACATTATAGATATGGGTAGAATATTCCTACTTGTAGAGACTTGAGAATAAGCTCTAAGTGAGTTAACCCCAATTTGGAAAAGGAAACCGAGTCTTTATCTTTCAAGGAAATGTCATGGAATTAGAAACTTGATTATGAATATGTTGCATTCAAATGTAGATGTTGTTTTGCTTATAGGCATCTAGCTTCTTAATGCTTGGTAAAGAAAAATCAGAAATGGAGTAGGTTAACTGGGGAGCAATCTTCCCTTTCGAGTTTCGGTTTTTAGGCAAAAAAACAGGCTTGAATCCGGCCAGATTTATTTTAAGGGGTAGTGAGTTTTGCATGGATCAAAGTTCCATGCATTTCAGAATCTTATCTCAGGGGTTTTGCCCCATTTTAAACTAACCCAAATGCTCAAAAAATCTATCAGAATTCTAGATTAACTGAAAATTTATAAATGAACCGCCAAAACACTTACCGAAAAAGAGGAAAGATTACTACCAAGTTAACCACTTTATCATAGATTTACTTCTACTTCTTGGAAGCCTACTACTAAATAATTTACTTCTTGGAAGCCCACATTCAAGCTGCTTCCCCAACTGTGGAGTACGAATGGTTCTCTGAGACGTCGAGTCAAGTTGTTTTTTAGCGATGATTCTCTTTCGAAATGTTGCCGGGTGTTGAGTACGAAATGACTCTCAGTTCAATTCGCTGCTTAGACGAAGTCAAGCAGAACAAGAAAATGTATTATTGAGTACGGCATCACATGGACTAATGGAATGAGAGAATCTGAGAATGTTAACTAAGACGCGTTGGAAATAGTGAAATTGTAAGAACAAACAACATGGGCCCATTTTGCACGATAAATTCTTTGCTTGCAAGTTGACCCAATTACTCTCCTTCCCTCCATTGAAGTTGCTTCGCAACTGTTGATTCTCAACGTGATAGTTTGAAGCAAAGAAAGAAAGTAAAGTAACAGTTGTTCTCGATGCGAAGTGATGTCGTCTTAGAAAATAAAAGTAGGCCGCCGTGACCATGAAAAAGCAAAGCATCAAAGTAGGCCCTGGAAATAGTCAGATTCTAAGAACGAACAACACGGTACCATTTTGAACGACAGATACATTCATTGCCCCACACCTGAAGTCAAGTTGCATTAGCGCCAATAACTCTGCACGTCACTGTTGAAACGACGTCAACACAAGAAGAAATACGGTTTGGGTCACATCATGTCCCATTTGTCTCATAGGCTATTTTTATCCTCGTTAAATTTTTTTTTTTTCTTCTTTCTTGTATGTTAGGGTATGTTAGGGTTTGATCAAATATTTTGCTGTCACGATTGCTTTGGGATCAAAAGATATCAAATCTTTGAAATAGTTTCAAAGATATCATCATCAATAATCCAATCCAATACCTCCAAAAGATCCACCTCAATATGAAAACGAGGATGAATATTTTATGAATGTACAGAGAGATTCTAGGCAGCATGAGTGGGAGATTATTTCAAGTTTGTATAAGAATAAGTTTGTAAATGTTGATGAATTTGACATGATTGGATTTATGGACAATAATGTTATGGAAAACTGGAGCTCTAACTTTGTGGATGAAGACACATCAAATTGTTCAATGAACTTCATATCCCAAAAGTGAAAAGTGAATGCATTTGTTACTACTGAATGTCTAAACAATTATTCATTTGAAAGTTTAGCTGAAAAACAGAAAATAACATATATAAAATTCTTAAACATTATAGAGGAGGTGGTCACAAAGAACTTGAGTATGATTATCCAAGACACTAACATATATAAAATTCTTAAACATTATAGAGGAGGTGGTCACAAAGAACTTGAGTATGATTATCCAAGACACTGTTGGTACTTGAAAGTCCTACTTGATTCACGTTAAAAACATGCCGTGGAAATTGATTTGCTTTCTCATAAGAGCCTCTTGCTTCTTTTGGCCCCTGTTAGTGTTGAATGTACATTCAACATATATGCATTGACAATACACTATGCACTTCATATACCAGTAAGAGACACAAACAATTTACAAGGGTTGCATTTGATTACCTTACTAGAGGAGATGAGACACATCAAATATATCCTTATCGATGAGATGCGTTTTATATGGGGGAATTTGTTAACATAAATTGATCGATGAGATGAGTTTTATAGGGGGAATTTGTTAAAAGAAATTGATACTTCAGTTTATCCAGCTTCTCTTGAAATGGTAGATCAATTATATTGGTCAGTGATTTGGGACAACTACCTCCTATTATGTAATTCTTCAAGACATATAAGAAAAATAATTCCGTGGTGTACTGTGTATGTGTGTGATTGTTTATTTATTACTGTTCATTATTGGATAATAATTCTACATTGATATAACATTTGAAGAAAAAGGATTATAATTACGCTATTATTGATTCACCCCCCCTCTTAGTAATCCAACAAAGATCCCATCCAGTGAATGTTTCTCTACTTGAATAGCTAAGTTGTAACACTTTACATGTTAATCTATGAAGAATTAGAGGCTTGGTAAGTTGTGTTGTCCTTTTAATTTTTCCTTAACTACTCATGACATCTATGAGAATGGAACTCCTAGTGGGAACTTCCATGAACTTATGGTCGAGCCACCCCCCTATAGTTAGACTCGTAATCATTTGGGATATAACGAATATTAAGGTCCATATCAGGTCAG
>SNQJ01S0042219.1:51011-71753 GCA_010110895.2 Picea sitchensis | reverse complement strand
GCATATTACTTCTCTGTAAAATATAGAAAATAGAAAATTATTGGAGTGTCTTTATATAATCATGGAATAAATAATTTAATTTCACTTGTAAAAAGCACTTCTGAAAAACTAGGGAAACATCAAATTTGTGCATATTACTTCTCTGTAAAATATAGAAAATAGAAAATTATTGGAGTGTCTTTATATAATCATGGAATAAATAATTTAATTTCACTTGTAAAAAGTTTTCTGTTTGCGGATATGGAATCCTTGATGCAGGGATTTGGCTTCTTCTAAGTCTAAATATGTCAATATTCTTTCCAATCGATTATATTTTAGAAGAAGAAACAGATATATTTCACCGCAAAGAAGTAGATGACACCAATCATAAACAGTAGGACTGTTCGGTTCTACTTTGTCAATTTTTTGAGATCCAATTTATTTGCTATTGATATCACTCCCTGGGTTGAACACGCCTCTCCATACGTTCTCCCGATCCCGCAGAGCAGCTGTACAATTCATATGATTTCATCTGGTTTCTATCCATAATATCCCAAAAATAATGCATGCATCTATGCATATGAGAGCTATGAAGGCTGACAAAAAAGTACTTGGGAATGAATCACAGGAAGGGGATGGAGATGAGGCTGCAGTTGGTGAAGACGGCGAACTCGCAGAGCTTTCCATGAATAGCGAGTGTTGAATATAGAATTTAGACGGCTTTCCATTCTCACCAGTTCCCTCACTCCCTTCTCCTACAACATCATATGATTACAATACCCAATACTTAGATATTGCTTGCCACTGATACTAACAATAAAAACAACAATAATGCCATTAAATGGATCACAAATGGTTACCTGATCCATGGCTAGTGTTGAAATTGGAATTCTTGCGAAGCCTGTTGAGGCCGTTGTCTGGCTGCGGACCTCCAAGGGTATCATCCCATTTCTTACCCAATATCATAGCTTCACTTCCCGGTAACCCAAGCTAATTTTCAGTCTCAGTTTCGTTTTCGAACCAGTCAAAATGCACGCAGCCTTTTCTATTCATTTCTTCAAGTTGTTCATTGAGTAATATAGTGTTGTTCATTGAGTCAGTAATGCTCAGGATAAATTTAACCACCCTAATGGAAATTCAATTGTGAATAACACAAGGCTTTGAATTTAGCTTGCTTTGTATCTTTATCCACTTTATCTTTTTATTGCAAACTTTGCCATAAAATATCTTCACACATTCTATTCAGAGCAGCAATGAGTTGGCATACAATTTCTTTGCAACCACTGTCATGGTCTTTACGGCTGAGTGGCGCATGCTCTATACAGGTGGACACATATACTCTCTCCATGACACTTCCAACACACCTATCAACTCAGAAAATCTCTATCATGGAGAATGATGAACAGGAGGCTTGATCGAAACCTTTCGAAGGCCCACCTAAAATCCAATACTGAAAAAATTTGGGAGTATAGATACTAAAATATATTATTTTTTGAAAATTTTAGAAAGTTCTCATCTATTTTCAGCTCTTTTCCTTTGTTTGTTTTGCAGTATAAGACAATTTGCAATTTTCCTTTGTTTGTTTTGCAGTCTAATACAATTTGCAAAGGATACAACTTCATTTGAATTCTTTTCCTTTGTTTGTTTTGCAGTCTAACACAATTTACAATTTTCCTTTGTTTTTTAGTCTAAGACAATTTGTAAAGATACAACTTCATTTGAATTTTTTGTGGACTGAGCAAGCAAAGCCTTTTCCTCCTTCAGCGATCAACCAAAGGAGACCTATTAATGAAAATGTAGCCAATTCAGTTGCATCCCGCCCATTCCTTTAGCCAGTTAGCTAAAGTTATTCCAGCAAAGTTGTTAAAGCATGCGCTGCCAAGAGATTCGGAAATAATAGAGAGGCTGGTTGGGATGCATGCATTCGGGGGACTTCCTCGCTAGAGGAATGTCTAACCCTTCTCACATTATCCAGATTCCGCTTCCCCTACTATTATCTTCAGTCAAACTTATTTATCAATATATATAAAGTCTTGGGATCTTGCTTGAGAGAACACTTTCCTCCCAAATGACTCCCAAGCCTTTAACCGATCAGTCAAACTTATTTATCAATAAATATAAAGTCTTGGGATCTTGCTTGAGAGAACACTTCCCTCCCAAATGACCCCAAGCCTTTAACCGATTGCAAGCAAAGATGGGAAGAAAGTCACATGCGCCTAAACCTGCGTCCAATTGAACGTTCGCAGAGTCGATCAACATCTGCTCTCTCTTTCATTCCGCTCTTGAGTCTTGCTCGAAAATAAAACCAAGCAGCAAAGGCTTGCTCCTGTAGACGAAGCAATTGGTTGTCAGAGCTGCAGACTACCAGCTCGCGTCAAAACAAATGCCCACAGACGACTTAAACTATTTCGCCCGTATCGAATCAAATTCAGCGTATTATTTGTCGAACCGAATCGAACTGTCAAATTTTCGAATTCTTCAGCCCTATTCGGCCGAATTTGGTAGCTATGAAAGAAATCACATCAAAAAAATTATAGGTCGTTAGTTTAGATTCAGTTCTGTCAACCATCTCTCTGCCTTGTTATTTCCATAGAAAAGAATGAACGAGCAAACGCTCCCTACTATCTCTGCATGTTTATTTTTTCATTATGTAGTAGTTTATTTAGTGGTGTAGATTCCCCTATGACTCCAAGCACTCAGAGGTTTTGTGCCAAGCAGCAGCAGCAGTGGTTTGAGGCTAGCCAATATCCATGTGCTAGGTTTTCCGCTCATATATTTTTAGTTTGTTTCTCGCTCGCCATTGAAAAGGAGCTGAGTATCCCACCAGAAAGAGAAAAACATGGCAAGCACTGTGGGTTTAATTGGCCATCGCGTGGGAGTTTTTGGTTCCCTCACACGAGGTAGGATTCCCAATCAAATTCGGAATCACTTCCTGAGGCATGAAAGAACACGAAGATTTCAAGCGTCTTATAATCCAGAGGTTTTGAAAAAAATTATTTTCATTCTATGCTGAATACAATTGGCGTGTTTTTCAATCTTAGTATTGTTGTGTGCAGACTTGGGATTTGAAGCTTCACTACACATGCAAGAAAACGTTGTCAGAGAATAATCATTTCACCGCCTGGATAGCGTCGGATGGGTGCCCGTCTTGACACTTCAAGACTCAAGATTTAATTACTCTAAACGGTGTCCCCCTTAACCTTTTAATGCAACAAAATTCTACCACCGTCTTCATCAAATTTTATCGTTTCCAAAATTGTAGGGACAATTTGTGTTAGTATAAATAAATGAAGAACGGATTGTAAAGGTATGGTGCATTTGGGATTTGTTTGTTGGAATGCACAGAGTTATTTATTTTCCAAAATTTATTTAGTTTCCAAAACTCCGAAACCGAAGTTGTGGGCCCAAAGCATGATAGCATTTCGCATTTCGGGTATAGTTGTTTTGTTTTTACATTGGGTATTTGTAAATACCGAACCCCGAATTTGAATAAGCTTTGTTTCGCATTTCAGCAATAATTGTTTTGTTTTTGCATCGAGTGTTAGCAAACCCCGAACCCCAAACTCCAATTTGTCTGGGCCCACAGCCTGTTTGCATTTCGCGAATCGGCAAATATCATTGCATTTTGCTTTTGTGTCCGGCATTTGTAATCGCCGAAACCTGATCCTTGATTGACCTCCATTTTTTCACATTTCGTATCAGAGCTGGCTACCTATCCTGCAAGTGTTTAGTTCATTGCAGATTATTCTTGTTAGTGCCAAATTTTATTCTCTTATTTTCCTGCGTGAAGGTTTATTTAATTCCTTTCAAATTTTATACAAATGGCTACGTTTGGTAGTAATTCTTCTCAGGTTCAGGTTCCTGTTCTGAGCGAGAAGTCATATGATTCCTGGTACATTCGGATGAGGACGATTCTACATTCTCAGGATTTGTGGACTTATGTCATTGATGGTTATGTTGAGCCAGTCGATGCAGCAGCAGAATTGGCTCTATCTAATGTTGATCGTGTTTTGCTGAAGGAAAACAGGAAGAAGGATAATAAAGCTCTTAGATCAATCCAACAAGGATTAAATGAATCCATTTTTATGAAGATTGTTAGTGTTGCATCTTCGAAGATAGGTTGGGACATTCTTGAAACTTGTTATCAAGGTGTGTCCAAGGTGAAGACAGTCAAGTTGCAGAACTTGAGAAGGGATTTCGAAAATCTGAAGATGAAGGATAATGAAAGTGTTGATACTTTCATAACTCAAATGATGAGTGTTGTGAACCAGGTCAGGCAATATGAAGATGATGTTGAGAATAAGAGAGTTATTGAGAAAGTGTTGAGAAGTTTGCCCAAGAAATTTGAACTTGTTGTTGTACCCATAGAGGAATTTAAGGATTTAAGTCTAATGCAAATTGATGAATTAACTGGTTCTCTTGTTGCTCATGAATCTAGAATATCTAGATGTGAAGAAGGATCCATGGAGCATGCTTTCAAATCCCAACTGCATGTTACCAGAGGCAGAGGCAGAGGAAGGTCTTATAATCGTGGAAGAGGAGGTCGATTTTCTAGCCCAAGGGACAACAGAGCTGAATAAGAGTCTGAGCAGAAGTCCCAGCAGAATCCTCCTAATTTAAGAGGGAGCAGTAGCAAACCCTGGTAGCAAGAAAATCAGAGGTATGATAAAACTAAAGTGCAATGTTATTATTGTAAGAAGTTTGGGCATTTTGCTAACAAATGTTGGAAGAAACAGGTAGATGCTGAAAAGCAGTTTGCACATATTACAAATAAGTCTGAGGATCATCAAAATCCTGTGTTCTTGACTTGTAATGTCACTCAGGAAAGTGCTAATGATATTTGGTTTTTGGATAGTGGTTGCAGTAGCCACATGACTGGTAATAAAGACTTATTTTCTTCCATTGATACTAGTATTCAGTCTGAAGTCAAACTGGGAAATCACTGTAAGGTTACAGTTAATGGTAAAGGTGTAATTCCAGTCTATACTAAGAATAATCAGAAAAGAAATATTGATGATGTTTATTTTGTGTCTGGTTTAAAATGCAATCTTATTAGTGTTGGACAGTTGTTGGATAAAAAGTACATAGTGTTCTTCAACAACAAGGTATGTACAATCTATGATAAATTTCCCAGCAAACAGTTGATTGCAAGAGTAGAGATGACCAAGAATAGAATGTTTCCACTTGTTATGAGAAAAAATTTAAGTGGTTCTTTGAATGCCTATAAGGCTGGAAGTTTAGATGAATCTTGGTTATGGCATTTGAGATATGGTCATTTGCATTTTGGTGGCTTAGATCTGTTAAAGAAGAAACAGATGGTAAAGGGGTTGCTCTGTATTCAGCAACCTACAAGCTCTTGTGAGACTTGTATACTTGGGAAGCATCATAGAGAGAAATTTGTTTCAGGTGTTTCCTACAGAGAAAAATCTCCATTGGAAATCATCCACATAGATTTATGTGCACCTATGCAAACACCTTCTTTCAATGGTTGTGTTTATTTCATAACTTTTATTGATGATTTCAGTAGGAAGACTTGGTTGTATTTGTTGAAACAGAAATCTGAAGCTTTTGATGTTTTCAAGAGGTTTAAGTCTATGGTTGAGAATGAGAGTGGTTGAACCATTAAAATCTTAAGGTCTGACAGAGGAGGTGAATACAAACTTAATGAATTCATTGAATTTTGTGATCTTCATGGAATTAAAAGGCAGTTTATTGTTCGATATACTCCACAGCAGAATGGAGTGGTTGAAAGGAAGAATCGGACCATCATGGATATGGCTCAAAGCATGTTGAAAGAGAAGCATCTTTCAAATGAATATTGGGGAGATGCGGTTCTTTGCTCTGTTTTTATCCTAAATAGAAGTCCAACCAAGACCGTGAGGGATCATGTACCTCAGGAAGCTTGGGATGGTAAGTCTTGCAATGTTTCTCATTTCAGAATTTTTGGATGTGTTGCATTTGCTCATGTACCTGTAGAAATGAGGAGGAAGTTGGATGACAGAAGTGAGAGATGTATCTTTATTGGATACAGTGAAGAGTCTAGGGAATATAAACTATACAATCCCATCACCCAGAAATATGTAATCAGCAGAGATGTTCAATTTAAAGAAGATGAAGCCTGGGATGGAAGTATTGACAAATCGATTTCAGAGGGAGTTGTGTTACCCCGTGAAGACGATGATGGAGTTGAGCCGACTGAAGGAGATGGATAGATGGTTCCACATGCACATACGCCTACAACAAGAAGTCCAACAAGGCAAGCACCAGATTCCAGCCCATCTCAATTTAGAACGCCAAGAACTCATGAGCGTGGTGAGCCATCTAGACATGGTGGACATCAATCAGATTCATAGGTAAGTAGTGAATCAAATCCCACTTTAGCTTCATTAAAAGACAGACTTAAAGGATAGAAGACTAGAAGCTTAAAAGAATTGTATGATCAGAATGAAGAAGTAGATCAGATTTCAAATTTTTCATTTATAGCTTATGATCTTGTTAGTTATGATGAAGCTGCTAAAGAGGATGTCTGGATAAAAGAAATGGATGAGGAGATTGATTCCATTGAAATAAATAACACTTGGGATCTTGTCGATTTACCTGAAGGTAAGAAGAGCATTGGTGTTAAGTGGGTTTATAAGACTAAGCTGAGTGCAGATGGTGAAGTTGAAAAGTACAAGGCAAGACTTGTAGCTCAGGGGTTTAGTCAGCAAACCGGTATTGATTACAATGAAACATTTGCTCCTGTAGTAAGAATTGACACTGTGAGGATGGTCTTAGCTATTACAACTCATAATAAATGGATCATGCATCAGATGGACGTTAAGTCTGCATTCTTGAATGGATATTTGGAAGAAGAGGTTTATGTAAGACAACCTCTGGGTTATGAGATTGATAAGCATAGAGATAAAGTTTACAAGTTGAAGAAAGCTTTATATGGATTGAAGCAGGCATCCAGAGTTTGGTATAGCAGGATTGATGAGTACCTAATCAGTGTTGGATTCAGCAGAAGTCCAAGTGAACCAACTTTGTATACAAAGGTGAATCAGGAAGGTAAAATTTTGATTGATTGTCTGTCTGCATGTTGATGACCTGATTTTTACTGGAGATCTATCTGTAGATGATTTTAAAAATGCCATGCAAACAGAATTTGAGATGATTGATTTAGGATTGATGAAATATTTTCTTGGAGTTGAAGTGGATCAATCTAATGATGGCATTTTCATTTGTCAAACTAACTATGCAAATGAAGTGTTGAAAAGGTTTAGAATGTTGAATTGCAAAGCCAACTGCAACACTAATGGTAACTGGTATTAAACTTAGCAAGTATGATGAGGGATCATATGTTGATCCAACTCTCTATAAGGGGTTGGTTGGAAGCCTTATGTACTTAACAGCAACTAGACCTGATATCATTTTGGTTGTAAGTTTGATTTCGAGATTCATGGAGACTCCGAAGAGTACTCATTGGCAAGCAGGAAAGAGGATCCTGAGATATGTTGCTGGAACAACTGACTTTGGTATCCGATACACATCAAGTTTAAACTTTGAGCTGATCGGATATACTGATAGTGATTTTGTAGGTTCCATTGATGACAGGAAAAACACATCTAGGTATGTGTTCAGTCTTAGATCTGGAGCAGTGGCATGGGCATCAAAGAAACATCCCATTGTGACTCTATCTTCTATTGAGACAGAGTATGTTGTAACAACTGCAGCTGCATGTCAAGCTGTGTGGATGAGAAGGATCTTGAATGAAATGTTGCATGACTAGAATGATGCAACCCAAATTGTCTTTGACAATAAATCTTTCATTGCACTATCAAAGAATCACGTCTTTCACAAACAGAGTAAGCACATTGATACAAGGTATCATTTCATTCTAGAGCTGGTAACTGGTAAAGAGAGTTCTGTTTAGTTCTGTAGATCTGAAGAACAATTTGCAGACATATTTGNCAGGTTCCATTGATGACAGGAAAAGCACATATGGGTATGTGTTCAGTATTGGATCTGGAGCAGTGGCATGGACATCAAAGAAACAACCCATTGTGACTCTATCTTCTACTGAGGCAGAGTATGTTGCAACAGCTGCAGCTACATGTCAAGCTGTGTGGATGAGAAGAGTCTTGAATGAATTGTTGCATGACCAGAATGATGCAACTCAAATTGTTTGTGACAATAAATCTGCCATTGCACTGTCAAAGAATCATGTCTTTCACAAACAGAGTAAGCACATTGATATGAGGTATCATTTCATTCGTGAACTGGTAAATGGAAAAGAAATTTTTGTTCAGTTCTGCAGGTCTGAAGAACAATTTGCAGACATATTTACGAAGCCTTTGGGAAATGAACTGTTTAAAATCCATAGAAGAAACATTGGGGTCTGTAAGCTATAATGCATTGTTTACAGCAATTTTGTTTTACTTGTTTTAGTTTGTTTGGCTCTGAAATGATTAAGAGGGAGTATGTCAGAGAATAATCATTTCACCACCTAGATAGCGGCAGATTGGTGGTCGTCTTGACCCTTCAAGACTCGAAGATTTAATTACTCTAAATGGTGACCGCCTTAACCTTTGAAGGCAACGAAATTCTACCACCGCCTTCATCAAATTTTATCGTTTCTAAAATCGTAGGGGCAATTTGTGTTAGTATAAATAAATAAAGAACGGATTGTAAAGGTATGGTGATCTGAAGAATCACATTTTTTAATCGAAGTCGTTTTGAATTCTCTTTGTGGAATTTCTAAAAACATTTTTCGAATTGAATATGTTAATCTTGCGTGCGTTTATGATTTCATGTTATTGAGTTTGTAAACTCCTTTTATTTCTTGATAAAATTTGTTTTTGAGTAAACATAGTAATTATTTGTTTTTACTGATTGCAAACCCGGTCCCATTTTCATTCCAAGTTTATTTGTTGGAACGTGTATGATCTGGAAAATCATTTTAAATAAAATTTCGATATTTCGACATTCGGGACTTGTTTGTTAGAGTGCACAGAGTTATTTAGTTTCCAAAACTCCAAAACCGAAGTTGTGGGCCCAAAGCGTGATAGCATTTCGCATTTCGGGCATAGTTGTTTTGTTTTTACATTGGGTATTTGTAAATGTTAAACCTCGAATTTGAATAAGCCTTGTTTCGCATTTCGGCAATAATTGTTTTGCTTTTGCATCGGGTGTTAGCAAACCCCGAACCCCGAACTCCAATTTGGCTGGGCCCACAGCCTATTTGCATTTCGCAAATCGGAAAATATCATTGTGTTTTGCTTTTGTGTCCAGCATTTGTAATTGTCGAAACCCGATCCTTAATTGACCTCTGTTTTTTCACAAACGTTCAAAAAAAATCTTTGGAACATCGATGGTAAGAAGCATTGGGATCTGGCATGCTTACATATAATTAGATTTAGTTTTGGATGTCGGATATCATGATGGTATTATTCCATGTACGGAATTTGATTAAGAATGGAGATTTCAAAGAGGGGCTTTATATGTTTCTCGCAAGCTTGAGTCTGTCGCTTTAATGGATGGTATAACTGATATTTAATCACAACGAGCCTTAATTCAATGTCAAGTGCATGCTTTAAAATATGTACAATCCACTTGGCTTAAATTGTATATTTTGACAAACAAGTCTAGGCACAAATTGTTGGCCTATGATCTTAATCTTCAGAAAGTAGAGGCGTGTGTTCAGCTATGAATCCATGTCCATTTTTCTTTGATGTTCATTCGACTATTTAAAACATTTTTTTTTGTTGTTGGAAGAGTAATTTCTCTACCTACCCACCTACTACACAGACTGTTTTCTAGAGAATTT
The DNA here is from genome assembly GCA_010110895.2 of Picea sitchensis. Classification (NCBI taxonomy): domain Eukaryota; kingdom Viridiplantae; phylum Streptophyta; class Pinopsida; order Pinales; family Pinaceae; genus Picea; species Picea sitchensis. The sequence goes on along the minus strand of SNQJ01S0042219.1, from coordinate 61,966 downwards.
CATCACCACCGACATTCCATTCTTCGTGAATGCTCTAGAACTTTCAGACTCTTCCAAACTGTTTATAAAAACATGGCAATGTAAGCATTTCATTCAGATCGAGCAATACAATTTGTGTTTGTTCTTTCTATGTTATCTTTCTGTGTTTTTTGCTTCTACCCCCTTCATTTGGTATCAGAGCACAAGACTGGGCTAACTCCCTCATGGGAGGGCCCAGGATCCTGAGAGGATTTGCCCAGCAATGGAGAGTATGTGGAAGAGGTCCCGCGTGATGCTGAGGAGAGATTTGCTATGAGAGTTGAAGAGTCGTGTTAACATTGTAAGGATAACTCACCAAATTCGTCCCGGCATTGTTTACCAGTGAGGAGCGATAGGCGGCATTGTTTACTAGTGAGGAGGTGTAGGCAGACGGCGTTGGAGGTTGCAGTAAGCGGACAGCATGAAGATATTGTTGCGATTTCCTACTCAAAGATCTACGGGCTCGTTTGAAAGCAAGGCCGGCGGTGCATTTCTACTGTTAATCTTCTTAAACTGTCTCGATTCATAGGCAATAATGGTGTCAGAAACACCTTGCGGTGAGTGTCATCATTTGTGGTGAAGGGTATGAAACTGAAGGATGCGGAGTTGATGGAGCGGAACGAGATGGCGAGAACAGCAGAGGGCATTGTTGCATTTGTGGAATTGAAAACCAAGTTCTGTGTGGGGTTGATCGAGAAGCCACCACCGATTTCAAAGAAAAGAGGGTTCTAGGCCAGGACTGTTCACCCTCTTTCTTATTCGCTAAACAGTTAGCTCTGGATGGAACCCGCTGCAATCAAAGCCAAGAAAAGAAAAGAAAAAAAAAATCATTTAAAAACAAATTGTTATGGGAAAATCATTCTGGATTTACTTGCCATGGAATATTTTTACTTTGAACTTGGTCTTTGTACACACAAATTAAGGCAGCGCACACCTTTTTTTTTATTGAATATATTTGCACTATTCCTAAGGAGGAATTTATCATGGGGATGTGTTTTCCTCATAAAAGAGGAGAAGAGGGAGTCAACATGAATGGTCATGTGTGGTTCAATCTTAGAGAAAATTGAGTCAAGTTGTTAAAGGCAAAATTTCAAGTGGAGAGATTATCTATTTAAAAAGCCAAAGCAAATTTGTAAGTTGTAAGAGAGATTAGTAGTAGTAGAAATTAAGGGGAGTGTTGGAAGAGTAATTTCTCTACCTACCCACCTACCACATCGAAGCTTAGACTGTTTTCTAAAGAATTCCATCACCACCACACTTCATCCTTCGTGAATACTCCAGAACTTCCAGACTCTTCCAAACTGTCTAAAAAAACTTGGCGATGTAAGCATTTCATTCAGATCAAGCAATACAATTTGTGTTTGTTCTTTCTGTGTTATTCTCCTGTGTTATCTTTCTGTTTTTTTTGCTTCTGACCCCTTCATTTTCTTTTATGTTCATCCTACTATTTAAAACTAATTGCAGTAGATTACAATATTCTAATATATGTGCATGCACGAGAATAGAATTGCAGAAGAAAATCCGTAAATTGTCGATAGGAAGGCACCCTGCCATTTAGGCATATGTGTAGATCTAATATTCAATTGATGATAATTGTTCTTCGTGATTTTATCAATGGGCTTTCAACATTGTTTTCTTTAGATTTTGACTTTGATTTGTAAATCTGTACATGAGAATATTTAACAGTTGGGATCCTTATATTGTGTTTTTTTGTGGCTTGAGCTTCTATCAAAGATATCGGGATGTCTCAAGGAGAATCAGTGGATACCAAATAGGATCCTTCTTCTGAAGATCATGCACAGAAAACAACCCCTCTGCTCCTAAGGTATGTTGTTTTTCTCTCTATATCTCGTGCATTTGACATAGTCCCCAAACTAATGATAATTAAGGCAATAGCATATCAGGCGATACCAATGATTTTCCAAAGGTTTCAGGAGAAGACGAACCTAGCATACCATCTTATGTTGTTGTCCCACAGAGCATGAGGGCCTAGCATACCATCTTATGTTGTTGTCCTCCAGAGCATGAGGGCCTAGCATACCATCTTATGTTTGTTGGATAGTAATCATTTCACCGCCTGAAAAACGGCGGATCGGTGGCCTTCTTGACCCTTCAAGACTCGAGGATTTAGCACCGATTTACTGATTTGTCTTAAATTGCTCAAGCGGTGGCCGCCTTAACCTTTGCAGGCCACGAGATACCATTAACGTTTAATTAAATCTTTTTAGAAGATCGAAGGGGCATTTTTGTTTGTATAAATACATGAAACAGATTGTAAGAGCATGAGCTTGAAAGCACATTGAAGATAATTTTTCATTTTGTATTCGGAGGTGTTCTCTCCGTTTTTACCCTGTTTTTATTAAGTTTATAAACTTGTCTGATTTCTTGATCGAATTTGCTATGTTGATTTCAATTTGACTAAACACAGTAATTATTTGGTTTTACCGATTGCGAACCCGGTCCCACATTTATTCCGAGTTGATTTGTTGGTGCGGATGATATTAATATAAAATCACATTGAACCCAAGTCGATATGTGATTTCGGCATTCGGAGTATACTTGTTTAAAAGTGCGTGGAATTCTTTAGTCTCAAAACCCCGAACCCGAAGTGGTAACCCGAAGTGGTGGGCCCAAAGCTTATTCGCATTTCGCAATTCGGAAATTATAGTTTTGTTTTGTTTCTGCGTTGGGTATTTGTAAATGACAAACCTTGAATTCTAATAAGCCTTATTTCTCATTCGGGACTTGCTTGTTAAATGTGCGCAGAGTTCTTTTGTTTTACCAAACACTGAAACCCGAAGTGTTGGGCCCACGGCTTGTTCGCATTTCTCAATTCGGCAATCAGCGTTGTGTTTTGTTTTTTGTGTTTGGCATTTGTAATCGCCGAAACTCGATCCCCTATCAGCCTCTGTTTTTCACATTTGGTATCAGAGCCTGCAGTCCATCCTGCTATTTGCTCAATTCAGTGCAGATAATTCCTGTTGGTGCCCAATTTTACCTTCTTTTTTTTCTGCGTGAAGTTTTATTTAATTTATTTCAAATTTTATATAAATGGTTGCGTCTGGTAGTAGTTCTTCTCAGGTTCATGTTCTTGTTCTGAGCGAGAAGTCATATGATTCTTGGTATATTCGAATGAGGACGATTTTACGTTCTCGGGATTTATGGACCTATGTTATTGATGGTTATGCTGAGCCAACTGATGTAGCAGTAGAATTGGCTCTCTCTAATGCTGACCGTGTTTTGGTGAAGGAAAAAAGGAAAAAGGATAACAAGGCTCTTGGATTAATCCAGCAAGGATTAAATGAATCCATTTTTACGAATATTTCTATTGATGCATCTTCGAAGATGGCTTGGGACATCCTTGAAACCTGTTATCAAGGAGTGTCCAAGGTGAAGACAGTCAAGTTGCAAAACTTAAGAAGGGACTTCAAAAATCTGAAGATGAAGGATAATGAAAGTGTTGATACTTTCATGACTCAAGTGATGAGTGTTGTGAACTAGCTCAGGCAGTATGGAGATGATGTTGAAAATAAGAGAATTATTGAGAAAGTGTTGAGAAGTTTACCCAAGAAGTTTGAACCTGTAGTTGTACCCATAGAGGAATTTAAAGATTGAAGTCAAATGACAATTGATGAATTAATTGGTTCTCTTGTTGCTCATGAATCTAGGATATCTAGATATGAAGAAGGATCAATGGAGCATGCTTTCAAATCCCAACTGCATGTTACCATAGGCAAAGGCAGAGGAAGGTTTTATAATCGTGGAAGAGGAGGTCGATCATCTCGTCAAAGGGACAACAGAACTGAATCAGTGTCTGAGGAGAAGTCCCAGAAAAATCCTCCTTATTTAAGAGGGAGCAGCAGCAAACCCTGGCAGCAAGAAAATCAGAGGTATGATAAATCTAAAGTACAATGTTATTATTGTAAGAAGTTTGGGCATTTTGCTAACAAATGTTGGAAGAAGCAGGATGATGCTGGAAAGCAGTCTACACATATTACAAATGAGTCTCAGGATGATCAAAATCCTGTGTTCTTGACTTTTAATGTCACTCAGGAAAGTGCTAATGATATTTGGTTTTTGGATAGTGGTTGCAGTAACCACATGACTGGTAATAAGGATTTATTTTCTTCTATTGATACTAGTATTAAGTCTGAAGTAAAACTGGGAAATGACTGTAAGGTTACAGTTAATGGTAANATATTTGGTTTTTGGATAGTGGTTGCAGTAACCACATGACTGGTAATAAGGATTTATTTTCTTCTATTGATACTAGTATTAAGTCTGAAGTAAAACTGGGAAATGACTGTAAGGTTACAGTTAATGGTAAAGGTGTAGTTCCATTTTACACGAAGAATAATCAGAGAAGAAATATAGACGATGTTTATTTTGTGCTTGGTTTAAAATGCAATCTTATTAGTGTTAGATAGCTGATGGAGAAAAAGTACAGAGTGTTCTTCAAGAACAAGGTATGTACAATCTATGATAAATTACCTAGCAAACAGTTGATTGCAAGAGTAGAGATGACCAAGAATCGAATGTTTCCACTTGTTATGAAGAATGATTTGAGTGTTTCTTTGAATGCTTATAAAGCTATAAGTTTAGATGAATCTTGGTTATGGCATTTGAGATATGGTCATTTACATTTTGGTGGCTTAGATCTGTTACAAAAGAAGAAGATGGTAAATGGGTTTCCCTGTATTCAGCAACCTGCAATCTCTTGTGAGAGTTGTATACTTGGGAAGCATCAAAGAGAGAAATTTGTTTCAGGTGTTTCCTATAGAGCAAAAGCTCCATTGGAAATTGTCCACACGGATTTGTGTGGACCTATGCAAACACCTTCTTTGATTGGTAGTGTTTATTTTATGACTTTTATTGATGATTTCAGTAGGAAGACTTGGTTGTATTTTTTGAACCAGAAATCTGAAGCCTTTGAAGTTGTCAAGAGGTTTAAGTCTATGGTTGAGAATGAGAGTGGTCGAACCATTAAGATCCTGAGGTCTGACAGAGGAGGTGAGTATAAACTGAATGAATTCATTAAATTTTGTGTTTTTCATGGAATTAAAAGGCAGTTTACTGGATATACTCCAGAGCAGAATGGAGTGGTTGAAAGGAAGAATCGGACCATCATGAATATGGCTCGAAGTATGTTGAAAGAGAAGCATATTTCAAATGAATATTGGGGAGATGCGGTTGTTTGCTCTGTCTATATCTTGAATAGAAGTCTGGCCAAGACCGTGAGGAATCATGTACCTCAGGAAGCCTGGGACGGTAAGCCTTGCAATGTTTCTTATTTTAGAATTTTTGGATGTGTAGCATATGTGCATGTACCTGAAGAAATGAGGAGGAAGTTGGATGACAGAAGCGAGAGATGTATCTTTGTTGGATACAGTGAAGAGTCTAGGGCATATAGACTCTACAATCCCATCACCAAGAAGTATGTAATCAGCAAAGATGTTCAATTTAAAGAAGAGGAAGCCTGGGATGGAAGCATTGATAAATTTGTTTCAGAGGGAGTTGTGTTACCCCGTGAAGATGATTATGGAGATGAGAAGGTTGAAGGAGGTGGACAGTTGGTTCCACATGCACATATGCCTGCAGTGATAAGTCCTACAAGGGAAGCACCAGATATCATCCCATCTCAATTTAGAACGCCCAGAACTCATGAGCATGGTGAGCCATCTGGACATGGTGGACATCAAACAGATTCACAGGTAAGTAGTGAATCGAATCCTACTTTAGAATCATTGAAAAATAGATTTAAAGGTCAAAAGACTAGGAGCTTAAGAGAATTATATGATCAGAATGAAGAAGTAGATCATATTTCAAATGTTTCATTAATGGCATGTGATCCTGTAAGTTTTGATGAAGCTACTAAAGAGGATGTCTGGATAAAAGCAATGGATGAGGAGATTGATTCCATTGAAAGAAATAACACTTGGGATCTTGTCGATTTACCTGAAGGTAAGAACAATATTGGTGTTAAGTGGGTTTATAAGACTAAGTTGAATGCAGAAGGTGAAGTTGAAAAGTACAAGGCAAGACTTGTAGCTCAGGGGTTTAGTCAGCAACCCGATATTTATTACAATGAAACCTTTGCCCCTGTATCAAGAATTGACACAGGTGAGGATGGTCTTAGCTATTGCAGCTCAGAATAAATGGATTATGCATCAGATGGATGTTAAGTCTGCATTCTTGAATGGATGTTTGGAAGAAGAGGTTTATGTAATACAACCTCCAGGTTATGAGATTGATAAGTACAGAGATAAAGTTTACAAATTAAGAAAAGATTTATATGGATTGAAGCAGGCATCCAGAGTTTGGTATAGTAGGACTGATGAGTACCTAATTAGTGTTGGATTCAGCAGAAGTCCAAGTGAGCCAACCCTGTATACAAAGATAAACCAGGAAGGTAAAATTTTGATTGTTTGTCTGTATGTTGATGACTTGATTTTTACTGGAAATCTATTTGTAGATGATTTTAAAAATGTCATGAAAACAGAGTTTGAGATGACTGATTTAGGATTGATGAAATATTTCCTTGGAATTGAAGTGGATCAATCTGATGATGGCATTTTCATTTTTCAAACTAAATATGCAAATGAAGTATTGAAAAGGTTTAGAATGTTGAATTGTAAACCAGCTGCAACACCAATGGCCACTGGTACTAAACTTAGCAAATATGATGAGGGATCATATGTTGATCCAACTATGTATAAGAAGTTGGTTGGAAGCCTTATGTATTTAACAACAACGAGACCTGATATTATGTTTGTTGTTAGTTTAATTTCCAAATTCATGGAGACTCCGAAGAGTACTCATTGGCAAGCAGGAAAGAGGATCGTGAGATACATTGTTGGAACAACTGATTTTGGTATCTGATACACATCAAGCTTGAACTTTGAGCTGATTGGATATAATGATAGTCATTTTGCAGGTTCAATTGATGATAGGAAGAGCACATCTGGTTATGTGTTCAGTCTTGGATCTGGAGCAGTGGCATAGGCATCAAAGAAATAGCCCATAGTGACTTTATCTTCTACTGAGGCAGAGTATGTTGCAACAACAGTAGCTATATGTCAAGTTGTATGGATGAGAATAATATTGAATGAATTATTGCATGAGCAGAATGGTTAAACTCAGATTGTCTATGATAATAAATTTGCTATTGCACTGTCAAAGAATCACGTTTTTCACAAGCAAAGTAAGCACATTGATACAGGTATCATTTCATTCGAGAGTTGGTAAATGGTAAAGAAATTTATGTTTAGTTCTGTAGGTCTGAAGAACAATTTGCAAACATATTTACAAAGCCTTGGGGAAATGAATTGTTTAAAATTCATAGAGATAATATTGGGGTCTGTAAGCTGTAATGCTTTGTTAACAGCAATCTTGTATTGCATATTTCTGGTTGTTTTTGTTTTTGAAATGATTAAGAGGGAGTATGTTGGATAGTAATCATTTCATCGCCTGAAAAACGGTGGATCGGTGGTCGTCTTGACCCTTCAAGACACAAGGATTTAGCACCAATTTACTGATTTGTTTTAAATTGCTCAAGCGGTGGTCGCCTTAACCTTTGCAGGCCACGAGATACCATTACCGCTTAATTAAATATTTTTAGAAGATTGAAGGGGCATTTTTTTTTGTATAAATACCTGAAACGGATTGTAAGAGCAAGAGCTTGAAAGCACATTGAAGATAATTTGTCATTTTGTATTCGGAGGTGTTCTCTCCGTTTTTACCTTGTTTTTATTAAGTTTGTAAACTTGTCTGATTTCTTGATCGGATTCGCTATGTTGATTTCAATTTGACTAAAGGCAGTAATTATTTGGTTTTACCGATTGCGAACCTGGTCCCACATTTATTCTGAGTTTATTTGTTGGTGTGGGTGATCTTAATATAAAATCACATTGAACCCAAGTCGATATGTGATTTCGACATTCGGAGTTTACTTGTTTAAAAGTGCGTGGAATTCTTTAGTCTCAAAACCTCGAACCCGAAGTGGTGGGCCCAAAGCTTATTCGCATTTCGTAATTCAGCAATTATAGTTTTGTTTTGTTTCTATGTTGGGTATTTGTAAATGCCGAACCCCAAATTCCAATAAGCCTTATTTAGCATTCGAGACTTGTTTGTTAAATGTGTGCAGAGTTCTTTTGTTTTACCAAACGCCGAAACTCGAAGTGTTGGGCCCATAGCTTGTTCACATTTCGCTATTCGGCAATCAGCGTTGTGTTTTGTTTTTTGTGTTCGGCGTTTGTAATCGCCGAAACCCAATCCCCTATCAGCCTTTGTTTTTCACAATGTTGTTGTCCCGCAGAGCAGAACTCGGATCCATCTTACCTACAATGTCAAAAGGAAATGCCTATCATTATAAAATAGAATATGTAAAAGAAAGAAGCCCTCGTTTTTCTTCCATACTGGATGGAAGTGGAACATGAGCTATTTATAACAGGAAAATCATAGAGGCTGTGGGAAAAATCTGATCAGATCGGATAGTGAAAATATTAAGGCGATATGGACAATCTTTACGTCATATGTGACAGTTTAAAGATGAGGACGGAGGGGCCATCTGTCTACTGACAGTTTAAAGGTGAGGATGGAGGGGTGATATGGAAAATCTTGAGAGTGGAAATGCATGTGGTACGTTTGACGAGGATAAGACTGATGCAAACTTCCATTTCGTTCATTGATGGAATCTTTGACAGTGTAGATGTTATTAGGTAAAATGACTAAAGGAAAACATGTCGTTGAAAGGCCATTTATCAAAGGGAGTTTGCTAAACGTTCTATCTTTTGGGTTTTTTTGGCTGGAATCCAATGATGTAAATTTGGACAAAATCGCTATTTTATGTTGTTTAAATTGCATTTTTGGATGTATAAATGGATTCAGCGTGCTAAAAAATGAAAGTAAAACATGTAGTTGAAACGGAGGTGGACAAAGATGGTGGTTTTCTTAGAAAACTTATTAATCAATTGACAGGGTTTCATGAAAAGCTACTTAATTAATAGCTTAAATTATTATGAAAATTATATTGTTTACACTTTAATGAGGGTCTAGGGTGGTTGAGAAGACTTAGGAGAATGTGTATGGGAATTTGATAAATAGAGATTTAATGGAAGAAATATTTTCTAGTGACGTTTTTTAGTAATTCATATTGTCTATTGTTGTTATTAGAGTTTGGGCCACTTAGGGCTAGGAAACTTAAAGGCTTCTTGGAGATAGGAAGGCGCTAGGCTCATGGTTGGAAAAGAAGTTTAATTCCACCCTTAGCATCAAACAAAGGAAAAGATAGAAACTTATTATGACTAGAATATTGCTCCATTCTTGGACAAATTCATCATTTAAATAAGTATTTTTTTAGTGAAATATTGTTTAATGTATATCAAACTTTGGTTACAATTTTAGTTATTTATCATATGGCTACAAGCATGATTTGAACATTATTTTTATAGTTTTTGTCATTAAGTAATTCATCTTTATATTTTTCCCAAATCAATGTATTTTCATGGATATACAAACAATGTGTAGTAGCATGCTTACTATTCATGCTCATTTGGAGTTTATGGTATATTTTAAAGTAGGGTTTAGGGGGCTTACAGTAAATTCATTATCATGATCAATAGCATTGATTTTATTACCTTGTAGCAACATTCTATACCATGTAACCTTAAATAGAACCACTTTGAAGGATATCAAGTCTATTTCAAATATATATTTTAAATAGCCATACTATCTCAAATCAAATGTGATCAAAATTTGACACCCGCATGGGAAATAATAGTAATCTAGAAAATCACAATTATCTTATTGTCGCATGTTTTTTTCTTATCATCCAACTATTTGATGTGATTTTTTTTACCATCACACCACATATCGTTGTGATGTTTCACTTGCATGCTCAACATGTTAAAATTGCATTGGCCAATGATAAATATATGTACAAATTAATTTGAGGGACAAAAACATGATGCATATATGGGAAATAAAACCTAAAACACAATGGGTAATGCTTGCCTTTCTATATTTTGCACCATGAGCTAAATCAATTTCCCTCTAAGTAACCCCCTACGTAAATCGATATCATTATCCACATAATCTCTTCTAATCAACTTTGCCACCACTCTCCATGATAAAATTTGGTTAACTTATTCACATTGTTCTATTTGTATGTTCATCTAGTTGAGATTATTTGCAGTGTATAAATTTAGTGCATCCCACTCTTCACTACGTAGATGAAGAAAGAGAAAATAATTAAGGCACCAATCAAGCTTAATAATATTTGTATGAAGATAGTAATTACAATAAAAACCACTAGATTTCACTTTTCTCCATCTACATTTCCCCAAAAAAACATATGCTTCAAATTTGTTGGTGGAATTGGCATCCCATAGGCAAGGCACATTGATATCAACATATACTTGTGGCACATATTCACTAACATACACCATGGGTTGATATACCATATAGTCTTCAACCATTGAACCCTCTCAATTTGATCTTTGTCTATCAAAACCCTTTAATACCTTCAAGTGCCTCTCCACCAATCACATTGACCTTGTGTGTGTGAGTCCACATATTTCTGTCAGACAGTTGGCTTAGGTTGATGGATAGTTGGTATGGATTGTTGGTTTTCATTGATTTCAACTATTGGAGAGTGATATTGTAGATTAATTTCAACTCCTAGTGATTGTTATCATCCCTTGGAGAAAGTCCGGTAGCAAATTCTGGTAGCACAAAGGTTTGGGTAATGGACCCAAGGTTGTTTCATGTATAATGGTATGAGTTTTAATATATTTGAAGGTAATACTATTCTATATGGATAGTACATGTAATTCCATTTCTGGTGGTATGTGGAACGTCACATAACTCCTCACGGTTAGAGAGTTATGGCCATGAGAAGTTGGAGAACCCAGGTTTGGGTAATGGACCCAAGTTTGTTT
>SNQJ01S0042219.1:28294-44788 GCA_010110895.2 Picea sitchensis | reverse complement strand
ATGGCTCATCTGCAGAGATTTTGTTACTGGCCTCAGATGAAAGCAATTGTAACTAAATATGTAAAGGGGTGTGTGATGTGTTCTACTTGTAAGCCCGCTAATAGAAAACTGGGGCTATACTCACCATTGCATGTTCCATCCCATCCATGGTAATTTATCTCCATGGATTTTTTAGGGGGTTTACCAATGTCAAAAAGGGGTCATGACTATTTGTATGTTGTAGTGATAGGTTCAGCAAGATGTGTATCTTAACTCCATGTAAAAAGAAGATCACTAATGAGCAGATTGCTAATCTCTTCTTTCAGTATGTTTGGGTTCACTTTGGGTTACCCACATCCATTAGCTCAGATCAAGATACTTGATTCTTTGGGGATTTTTGGACAATCTTGTGGAGAATGATGGACACCAAATTGAAGAGAAGCATTGTTTTCCATCCACAGACCTACGGAAAGACAGAGGTTGTTAACCAAACACTAGTACTTTTTCTTCGAGGCTACTATAGCAAGCATCCCAATTTATGGGATGAACAGATACCCTATGTACAGCATGCTTACAACCGAGCCTTACATTCATCCACTCAGTTTTCTCCTTTTGAGATATGTTTTGGGTATTTACCTAAATTTCCTTTGGACTTGATGTATGGGAGAGATGTCAATTCAAATGAAGACAGATACCACAAGTTCATCCAGAGGATCCAGTAGGTACACCAAGCAGTCAGGGAATAGTTGGAGAAAATTTAATTACAGTCATAATCTCGGCATGACAAAAACAGGTTCGACCGTCAGTTCCAGGTTGGAGACCAGGTATGGCTTCACATCAGCAAGGAAAGATTAAAGGGTGAAGGAAAGAAACTCAAGCCCATCTGTTATGGACCCTTCACTATTTTGGAGAAAAGTGGTACCAATGCTTTTTGTCTATATATTCCACCTTATATGCAGATCTACTCAGTTGTAAATGTGGAGAACTTGAAACTTTTTTAGCCTCCCATGATCATGGATCGGGGTGAGGAAGTTTCAATACCTTCAGTTGATGAGTTTGCTCCTAAGCACTTGTATGATTTAAAGGAATATATCATCCTGGATAGAAGGACGAGGACTTCATGCAGGGGTGATGTTGATTATCTTCGAGCACACATCCAAGCAAGGCAAAGTGGGTTGAGAAGGACAAGGTGAGGGAACTCTTCCCTCACTTATCTGTTGATTGATGAAATATTTTAGTGGTCCAAAAATCTCTCAGTGGGAAGGTGTGATCCAAAAAGGATCCAGATAAGACTAAGGATAGCTCAGAATTCACAGAAGCAACTCAGGAAGCTCAAAATAGCCTCAGCAGACAGAGAAAGGGAAAAAAATCAGAGTCCTCAAAACTCATTGAAATTGGCATCATCGCGAAGAGTGCATCGCAATATTTCCAATGGCGTAAACAGCTCGTCAAATGAAGTTACGGATCAAAAGATATTCGCGGTCAAAGTTTTGGTCAACCTAGCCCAGTCAGCAGGGATGAGTCAACATCCATACTGTTGACGTCAGCATCCATACAGATGACATCAACATCAGTATGGATGACGTCAACATTCATACAGTGTATGTGGCACATGTAGAGGGTGACACGTATCATGTTGATGTCATCATGGTGATGTGGCAGCACTAGAGGCTACCACGTGTCACTCATTTTTTGCATTTTCGGTTCAATCTGTGGACCAATGAAAAAGTGCCACATGGTAGTCCATACAGCCACATGGCAGATCGTACGATGATGTGGTAGGATGATGTGGCAAGTGACTGTGAAAGTGGTTGGTGTGGGCCAATGGTTGGCTGCCACATGGCAATGGGAAAATTCCCAATGAGGGCCCGAAACCGAATTTCAAAAATAAAAAAAAAACGGGCCCACCAGATCTGGTGGAGCCCCGCCAAATCTAGCGGCCAAACGATAAACTCCGACAAATCTAAACAATGCTCCAAACTTGGCGAGGTTCCAATCCACATATATTTATATTGTTATAACTATAACCCAAAAGGGGAGGCACGCGGGCTCAACCCTGATACCTCCCCCTATATAACGCCTTAATAATAGCATCCGCCACCGTTGGGCCAACGGACTACGTTGTTTAGTCTGCCCCTATTTTTCCTTAAATGTTGATTTTTCCCATGGACGGGGAAGAGGGCGCTCGACGGTACGACCGGGCACAGATTTTGAGATGCAGTACAGAGAATTAAATGCAGGGAGAAGGCACGAAAACCAAGACGAGATTTCTCAAGGGCCTAGGAGTGCCAGAGTCAGATTGAGGCGTGGAGACAGTTATTTTTGGGTAATTCGACACCATGAATTCAATGGCATTGTTTGTTTTCTTATCTGAGCAAAGATCTTGTAGCTTAATTCCAGAATGAGGTATACTTATGTATTTTGCCAAATTCTTTTGTTGAGTTAATAAAAAGGCCTACCCATTTGAGAGCAGGACCCGGAGACGTAGTCCACTAGGAACGAACTCCGTTATCAAGTTTTTGTGTTTAGATTTGATGCTTATGTCTCTTCATTATTGATATTTTCCTTCTTTATGGTGCACTTTAATTTATGCTCATTTAACACAATTCTTTATAAGTCACTTCGATGAAAAGATCTTGGATCAGTCCATCACCATAAGAATGACTCAAATATTGCATTGTGTTGGCTTTCTCAATGTCACTTATGACATTGGCATTTTTATCTTTATGTGACTTCTTCCATCTAAAATTCTCCATAAGCATTCTCTGACATTCTTCCCAATGTGCATTGTGTCAAACAATGACCTACTTGTAGGTACTCATAATAGGAAACCAACTTAACTGGATGGACTATCATTTCATACCTTGCAAAAACATGTAGTGTCGATCTTTGGGAAACATACTTGGAAATACATTTTTTAGTTACAATAAATAGCAATAATAACAAGTTACATATTTGTATGTAACCGAAACCAATTTCTTACCATGATTCTTTTCAAAGGCCATTTTCCATAGTTGAGGTGTCATTCTTTGTGGTGTTTTTCCATCCTCTTCCTTCCCATTAAAGAGATGTTTTTTTATAGTTCAATATTTATGGTTCTTAAGGAGGAAATGTATGCACTCATTGTACACCTATTTTCCTAAACCTGTTGAACATTTAGATGTTTTTATAGGACCCTGTCATGCACATTTATCCCTTGTTTGAAGGCCTACAATATATAGAATAATGTGAAAATAATATCAAAATATTCAAAAAAAAGTCACAAAATAATAGAGAAAATATAGAGTTAAAATGCAGTTTACATACCACAAAAATGTGTTAGTCCAGGGTTGTGCATGTAAATATTCCATGGAATTGAAATTGTTTTTACCCTAGTGGTTTGGGGTTGTTTTACATAATGACACCATCCCATAAATTTAAATTCCATCAATAAGAGACTCGAGATATACCATTCCATATCTCTAATTTGTTACTTACTTGGTCATTTAAAAAGATGCATAATTAATTTGTTGTATTTACAACATTTGTAACAAACAAGAAAATGAATTGGTATGTTGTAAACATTCCTAGAAACAAATACCTAGAACAATTAATGCGAACATTATGTGCTCCCTCTTTATTGACATCTAAAGAGAAAGATTATTGTTTATAACAAAAACCGGCCACACTCAGTAAATGGATATGAGCTCTCTCAATGTATTGGCACCATCGATTGCCACTGAAAGTTTAACATTGTGAGTTTATCCTTTTAAAATGGCTTGTGTTTTCTCAATGTCCCTAAATGCACAACCATCTACATGCATTCACATAACACCATCTTCACCCCTCTCCCATGAATGAAAATCCATAAATTGTGCCATGTTTTTTTACATCAACAACCATTGGAAATGTGGAATTGTGGGTATGACAAAAAACCTTATTGGCTACCTTATTCATCGCCTAATTAGTTCAATATAAAGTAATTCCACATTCAAGGAATTTCAAATTTCTTGCATCCTTTCCATAATGTATGATATTCATTAGGACATGCATCAATTGTTTGATACTTCATTCCTATATATTTCATAAGGGCGCAATTCTAAGTGTGTGACGTAAAATATTTATCGATGGTAGGATAATATCACCTAACAATCTACAAGAACAATTAAATTAATGTAGCGGATAGAGGATATTGCATCCATATTACAATCCAATAAAAATAAACACAAATTTAGTCTTATATAAAAAAATATATTACATACCTTAGGATATATGTGATATACGTGGTTAAAATACCATTCAATGCCTTCAAGTTCATTAACAATAAAATAGAAAAGTGAAGACTTAGTTATGAACCTTTGCATGGGGGTTTTTGTGTCCTATCAATAAAATGTACATCGAATATCATTAAGGTTGTCATCCATGGGTGCATCCTACTCCATGGCAACAAAGGTGTCATGGATCAACCTATTTATTTGGTCATTCTCAATTATATCAACGTCATTTTATATCATAAGATCAACTTCAAGTCCATCACTCTCACGATTGTAACTACAAATTGCAATATTAGGAATTTCAAGCCTAGACATTTTTGTCTTTGTAATTACAAACAAAGAAATATAATTAGTATCAAAATATTAAAGCATTTGGAACTTTTTAAGAAAGAAGAAAAAGATATCTCATCTATCTTGCTAAGAGGCAAAATTGGGTTCCCCCTTCTAGATGCCTAAATTTTAAGCGATGTTTTTTGGTCGTCGACTCATTAATTCTTATTACTTTTAAGCACTTTCATTGGCATAATCTAAATGTTCTACGTTTTTTACCATTTCCGACAAACATCATCGGAATATGGCGATACAAATGTTGGTGAAATCACAGTGTTTCGTTGCTTAAATTGCATTTTTTAATGCATAAATGGATTCGGCACCCTAAAAATCCCTGGAGCACTCAAATTACGCAAATTTAACAATTCAAATCTATAATTCCAACGATTTCTAGCCGAATTTCGTGAAAAATTGGTCGGAAAATATGACCATAAATGGTAAAAAACATAGAACATTTAGACTACGTTCACTTGCATTTCTTTCAAGTGCAATAACATTTCCCATCACCAATTGGCAAAATTTGGGGATAATGGAATAATTTTTTACGATTGCTTGTATGAGCAAAAGAATCACATTCATTAAGATCAATATTCACTATGAGAGCTAAGGCTTCTTTGATTACTTCCTTTGTATTCAATGCCTTATATGCACTAGTGCTTGCATTAGCGTTATTTGGCTTTATTATCTATGTCAACAAATTCAACCATGGAATTTGTACAACAAGCATAAATTCAAAGAATTTCGCATATAGAGAATTGAAATGGTATTTACAAAATCTTACAATAAAAAATTATATTATGGAGAGACTAGTGTTGAGCAAATGTAGTAAAAGTAACAAAATTTACCATTCCTATTATTCCACTTAATCCCAACTCTTTTAAAAAATATGGTTTCTTATGGGGAGAGTAATGAGTTGAACAATGTAGTACAAGTAGGAAAATTCACCACTCTTAATATGTTGCTTAATCCCAACTCTTAAAACAAAGAATATATATATATATATAAGTATTGAAAGTATTAAACACTCATCAATATTCATCCCAAGACAATTTTTTAACTAGGCACGTCGATTCAATGACATTAGGCCTCTATAATCAATATTGAGCTTGCCAAAACAAGTGAATGTCAGTTAATAGACACCATTAACATCGATTAATCAACATTTCAAAGAGAATTTGAGCAAGCAACATTCATCAAGGCCAAAAAACCAAAACAAATGAGAAATCTCGTGAAAGTCTACTAATAATTGACGTTAAAATCAATATTTTCTTCAAACATAGATATCAATGTTAGAATTGCACTCCATATGTAGTACTCTAAGATGAGTAATTTAATATTACAAGGATTTGGGATTAGATGATATTTTCATATTTATATTTCCTCTTTGCATGAGTCACAAAAATATTTTTTGGATTGATTGAACATATTCTTGTATTTATTTTTGCATTTTATAATGAGAACAATTTCAACAAAATATTACATCCATTAGGATCTAAAATTTAGTTGTTTTTAGTGAAAAATGGACGGAATCATGCAAATGATTCAAAGCCTAACAAATGCATTGCCCTGAGTACTATTAAAGTGAAATTGGCAAGGCAGATGAAACATTGTCAGCTAAAGGAAGGTAAAATCTTGGCCTTGCTCTGTTTCCTCGTTTTGTTTTAGATGGATAGCCAGAGAGGTAGAGGAAGATGATCAGGCAGGGGAATTGAAAGAGGAAGAAATTGTAATATGGCCTTTGGCCAAAACTATTGGATCTACACAAATGGATCATAGCTATGTGGTAACCAGAAATATAGGAAGAAGTATTTATCTACCCATGTGCAAAAAGGTTCGTCATACTAGAATTCAGCTTGGCAAAAGACAAGGATCGTATTCTAGACTCCATCCCATGGTTTAGATGAAAACTAAGGTTATGCATGAAGTTGTCGACTTAAACGTGTAGTCCATTCATGGACTCTCTTGCCTCTACCCTAGTATGGATAAGGATGCCTAACCTCCGCTTGCAATCCTGGGAGTTTGAATTTTTGAAAGAAATTGGAAACACCCTAGGAAAATTCCACTTCAGGAGTGTCAAAATGCATCAGGCACATAAATACATAACCTTGCATCTATATGTATATGGATTTCACAAATTCTTCTTAATTGAGATCAAGCTTGTAGCAAAAGACTACACTTAGACACAACCTCTCAATTATGAACAAGTTTCCTTTCGGTGCAAGGTTTGTTTTGAAATAGGCCACATTGTATCCCATTATGTCAAGAATAAAAAGGAAGGATTCCTAGAAGAAACTAGAGGAACCTTGCATGGTCTGACGGGACTTTGGAGGAGCATCACCTCATAAACAAGGAACCCTTGGAGACTAATATATCAGATCCATCACTTATTTTGGAACCCCAAGCTACAGTACTGACAAACAACATAGCCACACTCCGGGGAGAAGGGAAGCCATAGAATGATCCCCCTCCTTAGAAGGTGTTAAACATTGTTATAACACAAGTTGTAGGTTGGGCAAAGCCCGACCCAACCACAAAAGCAAGTGCTACAACTTGGGAATCCTACACCCAATGTCACCTCGATGTAGGTCCCGCACTTTAAGGGTGACTAGGTCACTCTAGGGAGGCGATCTTGGTGACCCTAGGGGGAATGAGATGGGGATGGATGGATATGGAAGTGGATCCCCTAGAGGTAAAAACTAAATGGAGTGAAATGTGGTAAGAGATGTCTTGTAAGTCAAGTGATTGTTGCACCAAAGGTATAGTACTTCCCTGGATGATCGTACCTGCCTGAGACACAAGAAAATCCAACTTGCAATGATATATGTTAGTATGGATCAGCATGTTAATCTTGTTGACCCTAATTTGCAGCATATATGACAGTTTATATCAGCAATTAAGACATTCAAAAATCAGCATGTAAAGCATAAGGTCAATCAACAATATTAGCAATGAGTATGGCAACAAATTATGACTGAAAAATGGCACTTTGAGGCTAAACAAAGCAATTTGTTGTAACATGTATTTTCTGCAGAAAATTGCAGCCTTATGGCTGTAGAATTCATTCACTTTTATCAGAAAATTAAACCATCAAAATATGCCAACAAGTATCCCAAAAGATGTGCCCTAGTTAGTAGATTTAATGAGCAAAATTTAGGAGCTAGTCTAGGGTAAGTTTAGGAGTTATGGTTAGTAGTTTATCTAGATTAGATCAACCCTAATGGCTGTAGGTTAAAGTTTGTAATAGAAATTTAAGTAGTGGGAGAGAGGGGACGCCTTAGTAGGGTAATATTCCTCTCAATGTGGCAAACCAACTCCAAGCAAGAGATCTTTCAAAAGACAAAAATTCATGTTTCCCAAGGCAATGATTTTATATCTCCAATGCAAAAAAAATATATGACTAGTGCCTTTACTATTGGGTTAATGGAGTCATATAAATGAACTAGAGATGCTACTTCCTCAAACAAACCCTTGCAACATCAATGAACTTTAAGAAATAAATGATGGAGACTAGAGTGGGGGTGTAAATACTCTTACTTCCCACTTAGCTCCTAGCACAACAATCATTGACTTGAAAAAATTATAGCATAAGAGTAAAATACCATACCAAAATCAAGAAAGATGCTAAGATAATCCACCACAAAAGCTAGAAAGTATTCCTCCAAGGCTAGCGCCTCACTCCTCCATCAACCATTCACAAGAGCTAGCCATAAACAAGTGCACAAGAGACAAATATAGCCAATTGTAGCAAAAATTTCAGATCAAGGCCTCTCACAAGAAGGAGATTTATGTCTAAATGAGATCTTATGATCTCTTATTTATACAAAATATCACCAAGGTGACTTGTCCACATATTAAGGGGTAAACCACAAGAATAGGAGTCAACAACCCTAATCTTGCCCCCTTTAACAAAGTAATATTAACAATTCATTTAAAATTCACTTTTGCACATAATAAAACCCTAATTTTAGTACGACATCACCCCTTTAGGGGACGTTTTGGCATTTGGAGGAGGTCGTTGGTGATGGAGAAGAGTAGAGAGGCTTCCCAAAGCCACATGTCAAGCATCCAACAACTTCCTTCATGATGAAGGCTCAAGCCCCTTCAAAACATCCAAGTGCCACTATATGTCACCTCACCACCAAACCCTAACCCCCCCATATAACATTATGCTAAAAAGGGAGACGTTTTTCCTCTCCTAGGAAAAACTTTTGACATGTGGGGGCTAGGATACATCGTCCAAGTCATCTTCAAGGCATTTCAAGTTTGATTTTCCTCATCCGGCATGTGGGCACTTAGCATCCACCTATGGGATCCAAGCCCCATGGAAGCCCAAGCTAGGATTGTTCTTCCAAAACTGTCCACCAGGTAGGTCCTGCAAAGACAAACAAGTGTGCTCTCTAAGGATCTCAAGTCATAACATCATGATAAGTGAATCCAATCAATAAATGAGCCACCTAAGCATGTGCATCAAAGATCACTATATCAAACAATTAATTTCTCAAAGACATTATGCAACTTGTCAAGCTTGAATATGGGAGGGTTTACGAGGTCTCCTATTGGGTAGATCTTTCCCTAGGTCAAGGAGAGTTTCCAAGATATCCCTCTCCAAGCCATGTAAAGTGGGTGAGGTGGTTTGGGTTAAGACTCAATGGGCATAGGGCTCATGACATACAAGGGGTCGTAGTGTCTCATTCATGGGTGCCTTTGTAGAGGGTGTGTGGTACCTTCATCTGTAATGCACTTTTTCCAAGCCCATTAATTTCCATTATTTTATTATTTCATAATTTTAAGGAGAGGTTGAAGTTCATTGCCCTGGCATGGTGACCAGCTAATGGAAATTTCACCCACAAACACCTAGTGTAAATGAGAAGGTTGGATCATGATGAGACCCCCCTTCTCTCATCCATGCAACTGAGAGCCATTACCCTGGTTTGGTGACCAGATGATGGCAATGTCATACCACTAGATATTCATGGATGTGATAGGTCAGCTCATGATGAGACCTCATGTCCTTAAACTAACCTTTTAAGCATTCTTTATTATATTGTGGGTCCCTTTACTCAAAGATAAGTGTTTCACTTCTTTCTTGGGTGATCCTTGGGAGAAGCATCTGGAAGTTTCATACAAGGCTTTTATATTTTACCCAACATCAATCCCTTTGGGCCTTCAGCCCCTTCTTCCCATAGAATGAGGGACAACCCCTTCTTGGGTCAATACACCCTAAAATCCCAATAGATAAAGAAATGGAGGGGAATAATGATGGAAAGTGGTAAGTATAGTCGAGAATGGTATGATGGCTCTTTAAGGGAGTTCCTAGTAGCAAACCCATCCCCAAGGAAAACCACTTACTAGGGCACAATATCAACCACCAAGGTGAAGTAGGGCAAAAGGCATAATGCCCAAGCATATATCATGAAATATAGAGCAAACTAAGATACAACATACTCAATTGGATTAAATATTGAAATGATGCTCAAATTAATACTTACTTGTACCTCATGGAGCAAGGCCCACTGCCTTCCAGAAGCCAGTTGATGTGGTGGATTCCATTTGGAAATCTGTGACCATGTGTGGTGGTGAGAGGTGTTTCCAACTTTGCAAAAGGGTATTGTTGGTCATGTAGTCTCTCGACACTCCATATCTGCAACCTGAGGGCCTCGAGACATAATCTCCTTAGTTATCCACAAAATGGGGATAACATTTGGCTCCTACTTGGGGACATGTGCTCGTTGTAGAGTGCATGAGAACTGCAACATATCCTGTTAGACCTGTGCCTGTAAGGAAACATCAAATTGTCAAGTGCAGGATGGCCTACTCATCCTTGTTTTCATATAATCATAATCAAAACCAACTAAGCTAGAAACAGAAAATTTTGACATATTTTTCAAAAAATTCTAAGCTAAGCATGAAATCAATATGCAAGTAGAGAAAAATGAAAATGAAATGCATCTAAACTAATATGAGGAATCAAGATGCAAATGAAGGGAATCAAAATGACTTACCTACTTACCTGGGGCATGGGACCTAAAGAAGTCATGTGACCTAGATGTGAGGTTAGAGAAGATATCCATCTACCAGTAGTAGCATCTTCCTCCCATCTAATGTTGTCAGATAATACCTTTCTTTGTCAAAATTCTCCTTGATGATGTAAGGTCCAAGCCATGAAGTGTTGTTTTTTTGTTCATATATGGGATTGCCCTTCCTTTTGTCCCACATGAGCACAATATTTCCTTCATTGAAATTGATTCAAGGTGTATTCTCATCATGTGGAGACTCTGTGTGGACTGTCTCTTTGACTATTTCTTCATGTTTTTTATCTTCTTTCTTCAAAATTTGGATAGACCCTAGTTCCTTTCCATGGTATTTTTCAAGTTTCTCTTTGTATTGATTTGTCCATGGAAGAAGAGTGTCTATGGAGTCCTCCTGCATAAAGGGTAACTCAGATGGATCATACTCAATAGTATATGGGAGCACATCATAATCACATTCATTGGGATAATCAGGACCATCAAGATTCATCACGTGTCTATCAACTTTCTCTTAATTGTATAGTATCTTAAAAGTGGCATCTCCCATAGGGATGTGTGCGTGGGTGAGATCCATGCTAAGGAAACCCCCAAGAGCAGTGGACCAACTCCTAGATAAGAGCATCCCCCAAACATATGGAACGTTGATCATTACTATGTCCATGAGAATGATAATATGTGAAAAATCAATCAAGAAAACCTCAGTGTCCTCACATACCCCAAGGACTTTGACCTTTCTGGAATCAATACCACATACATTTCCATAAGTTTGGGTTGTCTTAAAACCAAGTTGTTTCATTACCTTCAATGATATGGCATTTGTTGAGGCCCCTAAATCAAGCATGCAGTTGTTCAAGCGGATTCCATTCATGCCTAACTAAAGATAAAAAGGAGGGTTCTTGTCCCTTGGTCAATCAAGATACATAGTATCCAAAATGATGGGAGGATACACAGAAGGGATCTTACACATCTCTGTCACTGGGACCGTCATATTCAATTTTCCAAACATGCTTGCAACATCTATATTTAACTAAATGTCATCTGTGGGAGTTGTCTTAGGAAGAAACTCACATATCGGCGGTGGAGGTGGTGGAGCCACCTTTTCTCTGATGGGAGAGGAGTATTAGGCTATGATGGAGGGGTTGAAGAATTTTTTCTTCTAGTGTAGGTTAGAATTTCCCTCCTCCTTAATTCCTTCTTTTAATCATCTATCAATTTATTTAAAGCCCAGAGTCTCCCCTCTCTTTCTCCTATTCTTTTGGCTTCATTGATTTGTTCTTAGGTAACTTGTTCATCGTCAAAATTGCAAATCATGAAGTTTATATCGTCAGGGTAATCTTCGTCTCGTCAGGGGAACTCATCTTCCATGTGGGGTTCTTGGCATGGGAGACACCAAGCTTCTATATCAACTATCCCAATAGGTTTCAAAGTATCTAGGGCATTTGCCTCTTGTTGAGGTCTTGGTTTCCAACCGGTGGCATCTCTATGATGTTTGGAAAACTGAGGTCTGGGAGCATATTGATTTCTTTCCACTCTAGTCATATGGTTCATAAGCTAATTCTGCACCTAGACAAGCCAAGTATTCATTTGTTCTATCTTCTGAGTCAGGAGAGAAATCGGATCATGCGCATTGTTGTTAGAAACCTTCATTCTTGCTTCTGTCTTGGTACGAGGGTACTGAAAAGGTTCTATTTTTTAATCAATGAGATTCTCTTCAATGTCGATACTGAACTCTTTATCCTCTGCCAATGATGTGGGATTTTTATCTTTGAGAATGTATCGGAACTTCCCTTCAAAAGCATTCATGTAAAGGAGACGAATTGATGATGTTGTAGGACGGTAATCTGTTGGAATTTGATTGTACAACTTGTCAAATATGGAAATGAATTATTTTATTGTTTCATTCTCCTTTTTCTTTATTTGATTGAATTGAGTCCCAAGTGTCCCACCATTTTCCTTTTTCGACCATCTTCTCTTGAATAAGTTGGAAAAAGCATCATAGGATGTGATATGATTATCAGGGAGTCCTTTGAACCAATAAAGGGCTTCTTCAGTCAATGATGAAGCAAATAACCTCATGGACACATCTTCATGATCAATACATGCATTGTCCTTGTCCCGGACCATGACATAAATGTGGTCTTCAGTAGTTATCACATTGTTTCTTGGGAACTTTGGAAACTACTTGTTGACTTTTGTTGGAATTTTGTTAGGGTAACCTTGGATATTGGCCATGTTAAGGAGTTTGTAGAGGTCCCTTGCCCAAGGGAGATCCATTGGAACAAGATAAAGGGTATTATGGAAAAGGTTTTTAACAATGGGAGACTTGAGAGGAGGCCTTCTTTGGTAAACCTTAGAAGGCTTGAACCTCCCAAGGGGAAAAGGTTTGGGGAAAGAAGGATTTTGGGAAAGTGGAGTCACCAGATGAGCTTCAACATGAGCTCATCAAGGAAAATGGAAAAGAAACTTCCTTTAGGTGGATTCACCAAGCAAGCTAAGGGAAAGGCTTCGGGATAGCTTACAAAAGTGTCATTAGGGTACGAAGAAGATTAAAAATATTCCCCGACAATAGCACCAAAATGTTATAGAACAAGTTGTAGGTTGGGAAACGCCCAACCCAATAGAAAAATCAAGTTCTATAACTTGGTAATCCTACACCCAATGTCACCTTGATGTAGGTCTCTCACTTCAAGGGTGACTAGGTCACTCTAGGGAGGTGATCCCAGTGACCCTAGGGGGAATGAGATGGGGATGGATGGATATGGAAGTGGAGCTGAGGTCAAATATAAATGGAGTGAAATGTGGGAATAGATTCCTTGTAAGTCAAGTGATTGTTTCACCAAAGCTATAGTACTTCTCTGGATGATTGTACCTGCCTGAAACACAAGAAATTCCAACTTGCAATGATATATGATAGTATGGATCAACAAGTTAAGCTTGTTGTCCCTAATTTGCAGTAGTATATGATAGTTTATATCAGAAATTAAGACATTCAAATAAACATCTAAAGCATTAGGTCAATCAACAATATTATCAATGAGTATGGCAACCAATTATCACTGAAAAATGGCACTTTGAGGCTAAACAAAGCAAGTTTTTGTAACATGTATTTTTTCAGAAAATTGCAGCCTTATGGTTGTATCATTCATTAAATTCTATCTGCAAATTACACCATCAAAATATGCCAACAAGTATCCCAAAATATGTGCCCTATTTAGTAGAGTTAATGAGAAAAATTTAGGAGCTAGTCTAGGGTTAGTTTAGGATTTATGGTTAGTAGTTTATCTAGGTTAGATCAGCCCTAATGGCTATAGGTTAAAGTTTGTAACATAAATTTAATTAGTGGGAGAGAGGGGAAGTCCTAGTAGTGGAAGAGTCCTCTCAATGTGGCAAACTAACTCCAAGCAAGAGATCTTTCAAAAGACAAAAATTCATGTTTCCCAAGACAATGTTTTTATATCTCCAATGTAAAAAATAGATGACTAGTGCCTTTACTATTGGGTTAATGAAGTAAAATAAATGAACTAGAGATGCTACTTCTTTGGGGGCATAAATCCTCTTACTTCCCAAGGCAAGTATCTCTAGTTAGGGTTTGAGAATAAGGGGTGTAAATCCTCTTACTTCCTCAAACAAACCCTTGCAACATCAATGAACTTTAAGCAAAATGATGGAGACTAGAGTGGGGGTGTAAATACTCCTACTTCCCACTTAGATCCTAGCACAACAATCTTTGACATGAAAAAATGAAATAATAAGAGTAAAAGAACATACCAAAATCAAGAAAGATGCTAAGATAATCCACCACAAAATCTAGAAAGCATTCCTCCAAGGATAGCACCTCACTCCTCCATCAACTATTCACAAAAGATAGCCATAAACAACTGCACAAGAGACAAATATAGCCAAGTGTAGAAAAAATTTCAGATCAAGTCCTCTCACAAGAGGGAGAGTTATGTCTAAATGAGATAGTATGATCTCTTTTTATACAAAATGTCACCAAAGTGACTTGTCCACATATTAAGGGTCAAACAACAAGACTAGGGTTAGAACAACCCTAATATTTCCCCCTTTAACAAAGTAATAGTTACAATTAATTTAAAATTCACTTTTGCACATAATAAAACCCTAATTTTAGTAGGATGTCACCCCTTTAGGGGACGTTTTGGCATTTGGAGGAGGTTATCGGTGATGGAGAAGAGTAGAGAGGCTTCCCAAAGACACATGTCAAGCATCCAACAACTTCCTTCATGATGAAGGCTCAATCCCCTTCAAAACGTCCAAGTGCCAATGTATGTCACCTCACCACCAAGCCCTAAACCCCCTTGATGACGTTATGCTCAAAAATGAGAATTTTTTCCTCTCCTAGGAAAAACATTTGGCATGTGGGGGCTAGGATACATCGTCCAAGTCATATTCAAGGCCTTTAAAGTTTGATTTTCCTCATCTAGCATGCAGGCCCTTGGCATCCACCTGTGGGATCCAAGCCCCATGGAAGCCCAAGCTAGGCTTGTTCTTCCAAAACTATCCACCAGCTAGGTCCTGCAAAGACAAACAAGCACGCCCTCTAAGGATATCAAGTCATAACATCATGATAAGTGAATCCAATAAATAAATGAGCCACCTAAGCATGTGCATCAAAGATCACTATATCAAACAATTAATTTCTCAAAGACACTATGTGACTTGTGAAGCTTGAATATGGGAGGGTTGACGAGGTGTTCTATTGGGTATATCTTTCCCTAGGTCAAGGAGAGTTTCCAAGAGATCCCTCTCCAAGCCATGTAAAATGGGTGAGGTGGTTGGGGTCAAGATTCAATAGGCATAGGGCTCATGATATACAATGGGTTGTAGTGTCTCATTCATGGGTTTCTTTGTAGAGGGTGTGCGGTACCTTCGTCCACAATGCACTTTTTCCAAGCCCATTAATTTCCATTCTTTTATTCTTCCATAATTTTAAGGAGAGGTTGAAGGTCACTACCCTGGCATGGTGACCAGATAATGGCAATGTTACCCACAAACACCTAGTGGAAATGAGGTTGGCTCGTGATGAGACCCCCTTTCTCTCAACCATTCAATTGAGAGCCATTACCCTGGTTTGGTGACCAGATGATGGCAATTTCATACCACTAGATATTCATGGACGTTATAAGTTAGCTCGTGATGAGGCCTACTATCCCTCAACTAACCTTTTAAGCATTCTTTATTATATTGTGGGTCCCCTTTACTCAAAGATAATTGTTTCACTGCTTTCTTGGGTGATCCATGGGCGAAGCATCTGGAAGGTTCATACAAGGATTTTATCTCTTACCCAACATCAGTCCCTCTGGGCCTTTGGCCCCTTCTTTCGATAGAATGAGGGACAACCCCTTCTTGGGTCAATACACCCTAAAATCCCAAGAGATAAGGAAATGGATGGGAATAATGATGGAAAGTGGTAAGTATAGTCGGGAATTGTACGATGACTCTTTAAGGGAGTTCCTAGTAGCAAACCCATCCCCAAGAAAAACCACTTACTAGGTCACAATGCCAACCACCAAGGTGAAGCAGGGAAAAAGACATAATGTACAAGCATATATCATGAAATCTAGATCAATCTAAGATACAACATACTCAATTGGCTTAAATATTGAAATGATGCTCACCATAATACTAACTTGTACCTCATGCAGCAATGCCCACTTCCTTCTGGTAGCCATCTGATGTGGTGGATGCCATCTAGAAATATGTGACCGTCTGTGGTGATGAGAGGGGTTTCCAACTGTGCAAAAGGGTATTGTTGGTCATGTAGTCTCTCAACTGTTGGTTGTGGAGCCTGATTATCTTCCTGATTCAGAGGTCCTTGCTTTCAGCCGTGTTTATACCCCATGAAGTATTTACACCCCATAAGTATGTACACTCTTCCATGC
>SNQJ01S0042217.1:60931-71989 GCA_010110895.2 Picea sitchensis | reverse complement strand
TTTGGTGGTTTGGTCACTGGAAAAGATTTGTGATGTGGAGGAAGAGGTGGCCATGATTTTTGTGGTGAAGGACGAGGAAGGAGCTTGTGAACTGGTGGAGGCTTAGTATATGGAGTAGCAGTTGGTTTTGGCGGTGAAACGTCTACCGTGGGAGGAGGTGTCCAAGATTTGTAATTGTAAGGAGGAGAAACTGGCACCGCCTTAGTAGGAGGTTTGCTATACACAGGTGGTGGTTTCTCCACTGTTGGGGCTTGGGGACGGGTGTAGGTACAGAGGGCGGCTTATAATGGACGTGGGGTGGAGAGGGAGGAGGTGCCTTATAAGGATAAGGCTTCGGAGGTGGGGACTTATGGTATGATGCAGCGGACGGATTTGCAGCATAAATGCAGCTAACAATCAGAGCCAGCAATAACCTGCAAATTAAAACATCCCTGAAAGTAGAGCCATCTTGTGTGTGGCAGTAAAGAGCTCCAAACGCCGAACTGTGTCGTATAAAATGGTTATAGATGATTGGTATTTATAGCAGTCTCCTGATGATCTTGTAGTTGATGATCTTGTAGAGCGGGTCTGCCTGTCAATTACATTGTTTTCATTTTAAAACAAATGCAAAAGAAAGACATCCCTGAAAGTAGAGCCATCTTGTGAGTGGCAGTAAAGAGCTCCAAACGCCGAACTGTGTCGTATAAAATGGTTATAGATGATTGGTATTTATAGCAGTCTCCTGATGCAACATTGTAGTTGATAATCTTGTAGAGCAGGTCTGCCTGTCAATTACATTGTTTTCATTTTAAAACAAATTTGAAAGTTAGAGTTCTTCGGGGAAGTTGCTTGCTTCACGTGAGTATCGTTTGACTGTCAGACCGCTAAGGTGTTTTATACTCAACTGTCCTTTTACCGACGTAAATACTGCGTTCTATCGGGAGACAGGAAAAAAACAATTCGCTTGCATGATTCTTAATGTTATTCGTGAAATATTCGGATGTGATTGGCAAAACAGTTTTCAGTGGAGCTAGCAGAACGTAAAGAGTGAAATGCCCTTTGGTGGTAAGATATTCTTGGATTAGCAATTGGTATTGCTAAAATATTCTTATCTTAATTGTTAATATTCTTATCTTAATTGTTAATATTATAGAATATTTTTTTTTTTTTTTTTTTTTGTTTTTGTGTTTTTTTTGGTCTTTTGTCCCACAAATAAGGGGTCTCTTTACACCAATTTGGTGTGGTTTACGGTGACCTTAAAAAATAGATTATTATATATATAGCCCAAGTGGGCCTTAATGGTTTTAAGAACATGTGTTTTCTCCTTGCAGGTCACAAGTTCAAATCTAGAGATTTAAAACTATTTAACTCTTCTATGGATATTATTAAACATGTTAACAACTAAAACCCAAAAACTTCTTTGCAAGAAAGTGAAATTTTGTGAAAGTGGCATGATTTTTAGGATGATTATAAGATATTTTCTTTAGTTATTAGTGAGATCTAAAACTATTTAACTCTTCTTCTATAGATGTTAGTTAAACATGTTAAAAAAACCCCAAAAAATTTTGCAAGAGAGTGAAATTTTGTGAATAGATATTTTCAAGTGGCATGATTTTTAGATCACAAAGACACTTGCTTTGGTTATCCACTATGATCTAAAACTATTTAGCTCCCTCTTCCTATGGATGGATAAAACATGTTAAGAAACACAAAAATCCAAAAGACCTTTGACAAATAATCAAAGGTTTTGAATATATCACAAAAACCTAAAAACATTTTGCAACATAGTGAAATTTTGTAAATAGATCATTTCAAGTGGCATGATTTTGGATGATCACAAAGACATTCTGATTTTGATTATCCACTAGGACTTGGAAACTATTTAAGTCTTCTTCCATGGATGTTATTAAACATGTTAATGAACACAAAAAATCCAAAACATCTTAAGAATCAAAGTTTTGAACATATCATTTCATGGCATGGTTATCCACTGGGATCTAAAACCATTTAGTTCCTCTTCCATGGATGTTATTAAACATGTTAACAACACAAAAATCCAAAAACATCTTACAAGGATCAAAGTTTTTGAATATATCATTTCAAGTGGCATGGTTATCCACTAGTATCTAAAACTATTTAGCTCATCTTCCATGGATGTTACTAAACATGTTAACAAAACACAAATCCAAAAACATCTTACAAGGATCAAATTTTGAACATATCACATATATACTTAATTTTTTTTTTTTTATAATAAATGTCTCATATTTTGTTTTTGAATTTAAAGTTATTAATTTTGAATATAAATTTCTAATTATGATATTTTGTTATTGATGCTTTCCATGAAAAACTTTTGGGATATGTTGGAAAAGATAAAAGTGTCTTTTGCTCTCAATAAGGATGTAAGGAGAACATTATTGCCACTCTAATGCATCAACAATGAGGGTTGGTTGAAAGATATTAACTGCAATATTGGATTCAAGCAAGATTGTCCCTTGTCTCCTAACCTTTTTTGGCATATACATTAACAAATTAGAAAATTGCTTGGAAAAGGTGTTAGCCAAATTCTATTGGTCCATAGTCTAGTCATAGATAGTATTCTTTATGATGATGATATGTTCTTATGGCAGAGTCGCATGATCTTGGAAAGCAACTAAGAATCCTTAATGATTTTAGGGTCATAACAGTTATTTATGATGATGATATTCTTTATGGCAAGGAGTCCACATGATATTTAAAACCAACCAAGAATCCTCAACGATTTTTTTCTCCAATATGGGTATGACTTTTAATATTGATAAGACTAGGGTTATGACTATTAAATCCAATAAGATCACTTTATGATACCTTTGTATATGACAACAAAAATTTGGGGGAAGTGACTTGATAAATATCTTGGAATCGATATTCATTGACTGGAATTATAATATTGACAAAATGATTACTGCGTGATGAAAACTTATTATGGGATAAACAGTTGTCAATCAACAAATCTTTGGATATGAGATACAATGAAACTTTATCGGAGACTCCTCGTTAATTTGGTTGTCTTGAGAATCTGAGAAAGATAGAGAAAATCCAAAGAATTCCTATAAACCTAATCTCCTAGTCTCATCTCGCCTTAGAGTGAAAGCTTCATTCACATAACCTGCCATGATTAGACACTAATATAAGAAAAAGTTAAAACAACATGGAAGACAAGTTAGAGGCTTCCTAAAATTGCTTCAAAATAAGTTGTAACCACTCCCCTACCTTAGACTCAAGCTACAATAGCATAAAATGCCCAATCTTAGCCAAGTATTGAGAATCATGTTAGAGAATCATTTTGCTAATAAGGATACTATTAAAAACATCATTAAATCAAAATTTAAAGGAGAAAATGTGTATGACAAAGAGTTAGAGGAAAAAGAAAAGTGGGGCATTATAATTATGTAATAAACTATAATCTAGAAGATCAAATTATCTCTTTGTTTTTACAAATGTAAAGGCCAATGAGCATTACAAGATAAAACAAATTTCAATGAGCCCAGAGGTAGTGAAATTGGGTGTGGGTCAATCCCTAATAGGCTGTCTCACACCTTCTTAGGACACTAAGAAGAAGAAGAGGAAAAGGACTTTCTCTTAGATTTGTCCAACCTATACCCACATGATCTCACTTCAAAAATATTTTAGTCACACCACCAACCTTCATGGTGAACTCCTGAAATTTCAAACTATGTAGGATGGGTGCTTTTCCAAATGAAAGAAACAAAATTCTAAAGAATTGCAAGTAATCCCTTGCCTTCTTAAGGTTCACTTGAGGACTTTAGGGCTCTGAGCTCAAATTTCTATTCAACTTTCAATAGATAATTGGCCATCATCACTATATCCAACATTTTAAAAATTTGAATTAATATTAAAAGTAAAAATAATAATATAATTTTTTTTTTTTTTTTTTTTTTTTATTTAATATATTAATTAATATCATTATTACCAATTTAAAAAAAAAAAATCACCGCAATAAAATAAATAATAACAATAATAATTTTAAAAATTCTAATTTATTTAAATTTAAAGAATTAAAAATAAAATAATACTAATACACTTAAAATCTAATAATCCTCATTTAATTCAAACATTATTTTGAATATTTTTACCTTAATAAACAAATAATAATAATAATAATACTTAAAAAAAAAAAAAAAAAAAAAAAAAAACATTAAAATAAATAATAATAATAGCATTTAAAATCTAATAACTTCTATTTAATTCAAACATTAAGTTTTGAATATTTTTTACTCAAATAAATAAAAATATGGGAAATGCATAGTTTATGTATTAATCCCATGCCGCTATTACTAAATGTTCAATTAACTATGTCTAAACAATATTTTCCAAACGCAAAACTACTTTCTACTTCGAGGGAGATCATATGATATTGGAGTCAGTTTGGGACTGTTTTTCCAAATTGAAAGTTATACTTCCACTGTATTCGAACTGTGTACATGTAACTTCCCACCCAATCTCTACGCTTAGAAAATTCAATCTCTAACAGTTAACAATCACGGTCATATGATTTATAATCCAATTACTATAACTTTGCCGAAATTGAAATTAGGTGAATCCGTTATAACTACTTTAATGTCCACTCAAACAATTTAAAGAGATGTGTTGGTTTAACCTCTTAAATTTTCAGACCAACGTGGAAGATCCGGTTTCTTTAATTGATATGATTTAAAATACTAACTACTAAGGAAATCGTTACAAGACCATTCAGTTTTATGATTTAGGGATCGCAAGAGCACGTGGGCCACGGTTACGATGTTCTGTCACTTTGGGATGTTACGCTGCCAACAAGCTAAGAGTATCACTAGTAAATGCATTATAAAGCGAGAGGTTAACCATTGTAAATGCGAGATAAAGCGAGATAACAAGTTAAGAGGCTAACCATTGTAAATCATGGAGAGGTGTAGCGTTTAAACATTCTTAAAAATAAAACTTTAAATATATAAAAAGTTTTATATATGGGTCGACAGAGACAAAAAGTTAAAAACAGTGAGTGCACATATGTTTTAAGTGTCAAGGTTTCTAGAATTGCTTTTGATTTGATTTATAGCAATTTATGATACATTAGGTTTGATATATGTTAGTTTAAATGATTATAAATGAAATTGAATTTATTAAATATTAGGTTTGATATGATTTTTTATTTGATTTATAGCAATTTATGATACATTAGGTTTGATATATGTTAGTTTAAATAATTATCAATAAAAAATTGCATTTGAATTTGAATTTGGTAATTATGAAATATTAGGTTTGATATGATTTATGATAGTTTAAATGATCATCACAAAATTGAATTTAAATTCTAACTTATGAAATATTAGGTAATTTAAATTTGAATTTATGAAATATTAGGTTTGATATGATTTATGTTATTTATATTATTGAATTGATTTATGTTGTAAATGTTTACTAACAAAATTTGAACTGATATTATCGGATTTGATATGATTTAAATATTAGTTTAGATGATGATCAATAAAATTTGAATTTGACTTATGAGATATTATGTAAATTTCAGTTTTAATGAGAAGAGAAATAATTCAAAACTGATATATATATATATATATATATATATATATTAAGATCTTAACTCGTTTCAAAATTTTGAATAAATGATTATTAAGAATGAAAGACTCTTATTTTCATTTAGAAAATCAAAACCACATTAATATTTTAAAGAAATTGTTATAAAACAATAAGGAGTTGTGGAGACTCAATTAGTTGAAGCTCAAATTGAAGCATTCTAAACATTTAACTTTGGAAGTCAGCCGAAACTTTAGGTCATGCCATGCCACTTTATTATCTAACTAAAGTTCTTCAAATATATACTAATTATCCGAAGTAACATAAAGTTATGTAGTATACCATTTTTTAGAAAAATGTTCATTGATATAAATGTATATCCTTATCAAATATATACTAATTATATAAGGTAACATGAACTCATGTAGCATACCGCTCTTCTAGAGATATTTCACAAAATGAGAAGCAAAGAAGATAACACACAGAAGATGAAATTAGAAACAAGAATGAGCAGAGCACAATTCATTAAAGGAAAAGAGCTGAACTAAATAAGCTTCAACAAATCAAGAAAATCAAGAAATAATCATACAGATGGCCATGACAGCTGGCAGTGTACAGTCACATACTGTTGAGGTTACAGATATAATTAATACTCCCTATTAAACTTAACAATTCCAAACATCATCACTAATAATGCCCAAGTGCTATCTCTGAAAATCAAATATGGATTTTCCAAGTGGCTTTGTGAAAATATCTGCGAGTTGATCTCCAGAGCCACAAAATTGAAGTGTGGTGTCACCATTATTGACTAGCTCACGTATGAAGTGAAAACGACTATCAATATGCTTACTTTCCTTGTGAAACACGTGTTTTTTGGATAGAGAAATTGATGAGGTGTTGTCATAGAAGATAGGAGTTGGCTCCTTTTATGTATGTGACATATCATTCAATATTATTCTCAGCCACATAGCTTGACAGGAAGATGAGGTAGCAACAACATACTCTACCTCTGCAGAAGATATTGATACAATGGGTTGCTTATTTGATGCCTAAGAAATCAAGTTTGTGCCCAAGTGAAAAGCATGTCCTAAGGTGCTTTTCCAGTCATCTAGGCTACCTACAAAATCATTGTCTTTGTAACCAGAGATATGATTATCATCAGACTGAGTGTACCATAAGCCAAAATTTAGAGTGCTTGCAACATATCTCAGAATCCTTTCTGACATCTTCCAGTGAGAATATTTGGTGGATTCCATGAACCTGGAGACAAAGTTGGTTGCATACATAATATCAGGCCTAGTTGTTGTAAGATACAACAAACTGCATACTAAATGTTTGTACAGGGTAGAATCCACTTGATGCAGGAGCATCACCATCAAAGCATAAGCGTGTAAGACAACTGGGTGCATTAGCACACATTTTGAAATATTTTGAATTTCAAACTGATCAATGTATTAATGAGATATCCGGCAAAAAAATTTGAGTTATGAATGTCTTTAAATGGTCAGAGACTAAGCCGTCACGGAAGATGATGGGGGAATGTATTTATTTTTATGGATCGGATCGCAGTACAGATTTGGATCTTGCGTTCTTATCTCTTAGACACAATATTTATTGTAATAGGCGTTAAGTAGTTGATATCATTTAATTCCATTTAAGGTAGCGTAGAGTAGTGGGAGGGAATGCTCGAAGAGCGCCTCTTTGTATAAAGCTTTGTAATATTGCCCAGTAGAGGTTGTTGATGATAGTCAGTTATTGATTGCCCATTGTTGTTGATAGTTGTTGTAGTGGTTGAATCTCATGTGTATATTTCCATTGTAAGTTAAGAGCCGAGGGATACAAAGAAATGTCATATGAATGTATGTAAGTTTCATTTCGATGAATATAACAGAGAACATTGTCCCAAATCTGCATATGGGTATATGTCTATCTGAATGAATGGTAGAGTTTCTGTTATTTTTCTTAATTACTGTGTTATTTCTGTTCTTGAATCCATGACTCCATTTTCTTTGTTGAATGTATGATTTTTCATGAGGAGTACGTAAGTTTCAGTCATTTCTCTTTAGTGAGCAAGTGCAAGGTGTGGATAGTGTCCACAAGGAGTGCGTGACTGAGTCTATTTTGAGTCGAAATCTCAGAGGAGATAATGGAACTTATACGTATGCAAGGAGTGCATCGATGTCTGCAAGGAGTGCGTGACAGAGTTTTCAGACTCGAAAGCTCAGGAAGGATAGCGTGATTCAATCATGAGGGATAGAAGCAGTTGAAGAATAGTCGCAAGGAGTGCGAAATCATTTACAAAGTGTTGAGTGTGGATGGAAGTCTGTTGCAAAGTGGGCATAGGCCACACAATTTTGAATAAGGGTTGAAGAGATTGTTCAGGGGAACAAATCAGAGAAGGAAAGATCAGGAGGGAGAGCGATAGGAATCTTCAAGGAAACGAGCCCTTGAATTTTTTGTCAAAGACCATGTAACTTTACCAGATCCAGTAGTCTGGAGACAAACAACTCTAGACTGCTAGATCTGGTAAAGTTACACGAAGGATAGCTGCAAAGTATTTCAATATTTTGTAGCTCGACAAGTTGTAAATTTGACAAAGGCTAAGTCGCAAAGTCCAAAGTTGCGATTCAATATTGACCGTTGACCACAGGAGAGCACGTAGCAAGAAGATTTAAGAATTCAGAAATCGAGAGATTGGAGGTTGTGAGTGTGTTAGCAACAATTTTGGTATCAGGGTGCAAAGGTACGAAGGTTTGTAGGATTGCCCGGGAAGCACCCAAGCGCAGGATGGAGACCCCCCTTTTTCAGTTACAATTCGAGCGAATGGGCGAAGTTTTCTTGACGGTCGTTGAGATCCACCTATAAAGCTTATCAAAGGTCGTCGGGATTTCGGGGCTGCCAAATTGCCCCAGGGATAATACAAGAGATAGCTCCAACAATCCACAACGAACCTGGGTCGTCCGATCCAATTGGGACAGATGGCTTCCAGTCGGCATATCAGGGATCGAAGTTTCGGGAAACAAGGAGCCCCCCATTCATTGCAGTTGAAATTGCCGATCGGCGAAATGTCGAAAGTCCCTTTGTAGCCTAGCCTGTGGTCATTGCACTAATTCACTTCAAGAGAGCCTGTAAACGAGAGCGACTCCCTTTCAAATATAGAATGCCTCCTCATCCATTCATCCTAAGGACGCGTGGCGCAATTTCTAGCCGCGTCGACGTTTCGGCACTCAGGAGTTCGTATGGTGAAGGTTTTATGTCTTCAAACATCGCGAAACCTCGAACCCCGATAGCGCCGAAAGCGTCGAGGCTGGGGCCTGCAACATCACAAGCATTTTCGACCGTCCATCTAAAAGAAACACCTAGCAGCAAATTGCGCCATCTCCGCGTTTCGCCCATCGCGACTCCAAGATGCAAAAAGCAACTCTGCTATGTTCCGATGCACAAGATGCTGGGAGAGTCCCGGACTCAGGCCCACATCAGCGTCGGGTAAGTTCAAGACCGTCAGATCTCAGAGGGACGCATGGCACCAGATTGAGCCGTCTCGGCGTTTCGCTCATCGCGATTTCAAATTGCAGAATCAGCCCCTTCATATTGGCGAACGCCGAAAGTGCCTTGGGAATAGGCACGTGGTTACAGTCCATGGTCGCTTGGGGGAAGAGAGGAGTTGTGTAAAAAAGGCCGAGGATATCGCCGCGATCTCCAGACGCCATCGAATCTGACCTCCATACTGTTTCTCTCCTGGAGTAAATGACAGCAAGAGCGGGTGGTTGAAACTTCCTTTTAGTCATTGAGTGAGGGAATGGAGGGTCTGGCAAGCTGTCTGCCCGAAGAAGTCTTGTGTATCAATTCTCTCAAAGAAACCATGCTGAAGTCCTCGAATCAACAGAGAGGTCTGCGCACGCTAGCCCAACACTTAATGACTCAGCTATTCTCCTTACAGGAGTCATGCGTAGTTAAGGCGACGCTTAAAGAAAGATACCAGTACGAGCTCGACTAAAGGGACACCAAGCTTTGGGTGACTAGACACGCCTCTGTGAGGTGAATTTTCCTGAGTATATAGACTCAGTCTTTTTTATTTTTGGGGGATCGATGGTTGAGCAGAGCTCCCGGTTGTAAAGTTTTAATGAAGCATTGTTACTCTGGTTATGTATGAACTTTTGAGGCTTCTTGCCTTATGAATGTCAGTTTCTTTCACGTCTTTGTTTACACTATGTTAGAATAGCTCGGAATTAGAGAATCACTGTAGCAGTTACGTTGTTTCTAATCGGTTTTGTGATTTTCCCAGCGCTGAGTGACCTGGAATTGGAGGATCCAGTCAAGTCCCCTTTCAGTTTCTTGAGACCCTGAACCAAGAGGATCTTGCATTCAGAGTCTTTCCTCTGCAAACCGCCGAAAGCCTGTTGCCTAAAGTTGTTTGCTCACCTTTCTTGCCAAGTCTTCCACCTGCTCATCTTTTAATCAATCCACTGGATGAAGTTAGATCAAGATCTCCTTTGTTCCTTATATACCAGACCCAGTCCCTGAGTTAGAATGATATTTCCCCGAGTCTCTACCCATTTGATCATCCATTAAAATTATCGTGACATAAAAATTGATAGGTGTCGGGCTCTGCTCCTGCAAGCAATCCAGGAGTGACATCCGACGCTAACATTTCTGGCGCCGTTGCCGGGGACGAAGTTGAAGATTTTCCCTAGGCAGAACGACATTGAGCCTCTGATCCTGAAGGTGCATCAGACATCAGAGCCCTTAAAGATTGCTACTGTGCACCTGGCGACTCCATTGTGACGACTCTGCTAGGGAGAACCTGCTCCATTAATTGTGTCTTTCAGAGGCAGACACATGCGGTCTCATCCACAATTGCTCCTAGCTACACCTGAAACTGATCCAGAGGTGGTTCTCAAAAAAGGAAAGGCCCCTGGAGAAAAATCTTCCACCGTCGAAACAGGTAATCCGTCGTCTCCTTCTGTAATAACTTCGTTTTCTCCTCCTCAATTTCTTAATAGACCTCCTTCAGAGGTTTCCTGTTTCCTAAATTTTGGGAGTGTTCCTACTGAGTTTTCCCCTCTTGGTCTAGGATTGGAGGGAGAAATCCTTGTCACTCCCCTCTCCTCTGAAGTTGTACCTTGGCATAGAGTTAGGACTATATAATATTTCCCCACTCCTGCACAAAGAGGAGCACCTGCTGACTTGAGATTATTAGCCTTCTACTTAAATCCTCTCTTGTTTCCCACTCCACTTAGGGACTCATTCCCAGTAGCCCCTTCGCGAACTCCTTCTCCTCTAAGCTCTCCTCCACCTAATATTCCTATGGCTGGTGCTAATCCCCCTCTGAATAGAATGGATGCCATAGTTTCTACCAGATATGCTCCCTTAATCCTACCCCATCCTATGAATCCTCTCCCTGCTGGAGACTACTTGAAGTATATGCCCAAGTTCACTAGGGAAGGAGACATAACTGCCGAAGAGCACCTGACTGCTTTCTACAGTTATGCAGACAACCTCAACATT